>UESW01004123.1:1037468-1141071 GCA_900491605.1 Calamus simplicifolius
TATCATGGGCATTGGTAAGATTCAAATTACTCCATCTACTCATATTGATAATGTTTTATATGTTGATGGATTAAAGCATAATTAATTAGTATTAGCCAACTGTGTGACAAAGGTTTCAAAGTTCTTTTGAAGCTTCTATTTGCACTGTTACTAATCCCATTGATAATAGCATTATTCTTGTTGGAAAACGTTATGGCAATGTATACTTAATTGATTTGATAATTTATCTCAAGTAATCATTGCTTAGTTGCTGATAATGCTAAATGAATGAGATTGGTTGGCTATGGCATCGTAGATTAGGTCATGCAAGCACACACTTAATTTCAAAATTATTAAAATGGATTTAGTTAAAGGTATTCCTAGTCTAGATTTTGAAAATAATCGAATATGTGATGCATGTCAATTTGGAAAACAAACAAGAAGTTCTTTCAAATCTAAGAATGTTGTTTCAACTACTAGGCCCTAGAGCTACTACACATGGACCTTTTTGGACCTACTAGAACCACAAGTCTAGGAGGAAAGAAATATGGTCTTGTGATAGTAGATGATTACTCTAGATTCACTTGGGTAATGTTTTTGGCTCACAAAGATGAGACTTTCTCAATATTCTGAAATTTTTCAAGAAAGTCACAAATGAGAAAAACACTACCATAGTGTCTCTAAGAAGTGATCATGGAACTGAATTTGAAAATCACTTATTTGAAAAATTCTGTTTTGAAAAAGGCATACATCATAATTTTTCTGCACCTAGAACACCTCAGCAAAATGGAGTTGTAGAAAGGAAAATAGGACTCTAGAAGACATGGCCCGTACCATGCTATGTGAAAGCAAACTCCCTAAATATTTTTGGGCGGAAGCTATTAACACAGCATGTTACATCCTAAATAGAGCCCTAATTAGACCTATCCTTAAGAAAACACCCTATGAACTATGGCATGATAGGAAACCCAATTTAGGCTACTTTCATGCATTTGGTTGTAGATGCTTTATTCATAACAATGGTAAAGATAATCTTGGAAAGTTTGACGCTAAATCTGATGAAGGCATTTCTTAGGATATTCAACATCTAGTAAAGCATATAGAGTATTCAATAAGAAAAGCTTAGTTGTAGAAGAATCCATTCATGTAGTTTGATGAGTCTTTAGCATCAAGTTCAGAAAATTGATGATGAGGAAGATACAAGTTTACTTGAAAGAATATTGAAAAATTAGATGTATCTTCAGATCATGAACAAGAAGTTAAGATGATGATTTACCTGGCTGATGTTATTGATACTGCTCATAATGATATAGATCTACCTAGAGATTGGAGATATGCTTATGATCATCCAAGGATTTGATCATAGGTGATCCATCTCAAGGAGTAAGAACTAGATCATCATGAGAAATATCAATAATCATCTTGCATTTGTATCTCAATATAGAACCTGAAACCATAGAAGAAGCTGAAAAAGATAGCAATTGGATGTTAGCTATGCAAGAAGAGTTAAACCAATTCACTAGAATAAGGTATGGACCCTAGTAGAAAGACCTAAAAACCACCCTATAATAGGATCTAAATGGGTTTTTAGAAATAAATTAGATGAAAATGGCATAGTCATTAGAAAAAGCTAGCTAGTTGCAAAAGGATATAATCAAGAAGAAGGTATAGATTTTGATGAAACTTTTGCACCTGTAGCTAGATTAGAAGCCATTAGACTATTACTTGCATTTGCATGTCATATGAATTTTCAACTTATTTCAAATGGATGTTAAAAGTGCATTTTAAATGGTTTTATAAATGAGGAAGTTTATGTTGAACAACCTCCTGGTTTTGAAGATCATGAATTTCCAAACCACGTTTTAAATTACACAAAGCACTTTATGGTTTAAAACAAGCACCTAGAGCTTGGTATGATAGATTAAGTAAATTTTTGATTGAAAATGATTTACAAGAGGAAATGTTGATAAAACTTGTTTTTAAAAAGAAAAGAAATGGATTTATTGGTTTCAAATTTATGTTGATGACATTATTTGGTGCTACTAACAATCTTCTTTGTCAAGAATTTGCTAAGTTAATGCAGGGAGAATTCGAGATGAGCATGATGGGAGAACTAACTTCTTCCTTGGACTTCAAATTAGACAAGAGAAAGCTGGAATTTTCATTAACCAAGCAAAGTACACAAAGGAAATACTTAAGAAGTTTGGTATGGAATCTGCTAAACCTCTTGGTACGCCAATGAGTCCTTCATGCAAGCTGGACAAAGATGAAGAGGTAAGAAAGTAGATCAAAACATTACGAGGTATGATCGGATCTCTACTTTACTAACTGCAAGTAGACCTGATATCATGTTTGCTGTTGTTTATGTGCAAGATATCAATCTGAACCTAAAGAATCACATTTATTGCTGTTAAAAGAATCTTTAGATACTTAAATGGAACTAAAAATGTAGGATATGGTATTCTAGAGACTCAACACTTAAAATTGATTGCTTATTCTGATTCTGATTATGCTGGATGTAAATTAGATAGAAAAAGTACAAGTGGTGCATGCCAATTTTTAGGAAGTAACTTAATCTCTTGGTTTAGCAAGAAGCAAAATTCGGTTGCATTATCCACTGCTGAGGCAGAGTATGTTGCAGCTGGAAGTTGCTGTGCTCAAATCCTTTGGATTAAGCGACAACTTGAAGATTATGGCATCACACTTGATAAAATTCCTATTAGATGTGATAATACTAGTGCAATCAATCTAACTAAAAATCCAATTCAACATTCAAGAACTAAACACATTGAAATTAGACATCACTTTATTAGAGAACATGTAGCTAATAATGATATTTGTCTTGATTATGTGAACACTAATGATCAATTGGCTGATATTTACCAAACCTTTGAGTGAGGAGAGATTTTGTTATCTTAGAGGAGAATTAG
This sequence comes from Calamus simplicifolius, assembly GCA_900491605.1. Lineage (NCBI taxonomy): Eukaryota > Viridiplantae > Streptophyta > Magnoliopsida > Arecales > Arecaceae > Calamus > Calamus simplicifolius. Next base: position 1,040,378 of record UESW01004123.1, read on the forward strand.
GAGTTTGTGATCCTTTAGAATGATTTTCTGAAACTCCTAAGGACAACTATCTAAATTTATAATTTCTTGAAAATCCTCTATTTCAATAAGGAAATTTATCTAGAAGTTTGATTCATTGTTTCCCCAATTATTAAGGAAACTTATCTAGAGTTTGATGATAATTTGATTAGTTTCAGATCCTTGAAATTCTTTTTCTCTGAAACTATTGTGGAGTCGACACCTTCAGTTTTGGAGTCGACACCTTCTTATTTTGATGTTCTGTCTGCTCATTAGAGCCGACTCCGGCTTCTGTAGAGCCGACTCTAATTCGAGCGCTGACTGATTTCTGGTTCGGAGCCGACACCTCACTTTTCGGGAGTCGACTCTAAGTGGAACTAGGTCAAAATAAAAAGGGCAGAGTCGACCCCAAACGATTTCTATCGTCTCCTAAACCCTTTCAAAATTCCAAACTTTCCAAACCCTCCAAATTCAAAACCTTGATTACCTCCATTGAATCCAATGGCTCCCAAAAGGCGCTCCATTGGTGGTTCGCCGTTCCACGAAGCGCCGTTCAGAACCGGAGGCAACCTTCTTCATCTTCTTCATCCTCACTCAAGAGACTCTCCACCCTCACCATCTTCTCCAAAAGTCGACCAATTAGCTGGTAAGGTTACAACCGGAAGGAAGGTAGATTTTAATTCTTTATCGGAAGGTTTTTCTATAGGGAGACAAGAAATGGGTTGGGAGAAGATTTGCTCACTGGATGTTCCGACCTACCCCGCCCTGAAGAGAGTTTTACAATGATTTAAGTAGAGGAGAAGGAGGTCTTGTAAGTTTGTAAGAGGAACAAAGTGGTCATCACTACAGAGTCTCTTGGAAATTTTGGAGATGCCCACTGTTGGTTATTGAATATCAGCATGATGACAGAGGTGGAGCCTGTCAAGGATGCTTGGGAAGAGAAGTTTCTGAGTTTGAGGAGGTAATGGCAAATCAACTCAATTTGGAACTCAGATTACTTCATAATATTGTGGAGAATTCTTTTTCCTAAGATTGGAAGATTTGAGTATGTCTCGGAGCGAGACATTTTTGATGGACTGTATATCACTGGTCAACCAGTAAATTTGGCTGGATGATGATTGGTTATATGGCAGAGGCAGCTACAAAGAAAAGATCTACACTGCCATATGGTATGGTTTTAACTTTAGTTTCAGAAGCCAAGGTGTTCTTATAATGGACAATGAGCCACTAAGGAATTAAGACATACAGATTACTATAGTGTCTCTACTATTCACCGAATGGGCTTTAGAAAGAAATGGAAACTGGATTAAAAGAGGACATGAGGCCAGAGCTGAGGAGTTAGAGTTGAGGAAGTCAGAGAGAAGACATCCTCTTCTGCTGGACCTTCTGGACCACTGCTGGACCCTCAGAAGCTGGACCAAGCTCAACTTCCACATCAGTCAGCAATGGCATCAGAAAGATTTTCTGAGGAGCAAATTGGTCAGCTCAGGGCCTTACTTGCTGAGTATGACAGTTAAGAACAAATGATATGTGTAAATTAAGAGAGAGTTCAATCAACTAAAAGATGAGATTAATTCAAGACTGACATGATTTCTTTTTCCTTAGCAATTCTGTCGAATCCTTTAGCTGATCTTCATAGATTTTTGAAAGGATGGAAGGGATTGCTGATGGTTCTGGAAAGTATCTTCATGCTACTGGTCAACTAAAGAAAGATATTGACCTTGCCGTTTCTCAGATTGAAGCATGTCTTGAAAGCTTTAAGAAATCCCAAAAAGATGATGTTATGGAGATGATAGGTCATCTAAAGAAAAGTGTAAAGCATATTTGATCCTAGGTTGTATCTTAGGATTTCTTGTTTTCTTTCTTAGCATGTATAGGATTTACATATTTTGAATACATGTAATAGATCTTTTTGGAGTACAAATGGTTGAATGAATATTACACTTTTATTACAAATTTGTCTTTGATTGAATGCAATGAATGTCTTATTCGAACCAACATCCTCGCTTTATAACATTCCTTATTTGCTTTTAAACTCACCTTATTGTTGATAACAAAAAAGGGGGAGAGATGAGTGTATAATGCATGCATTAATCGCAAAAAAATTCAGGGGGAGATTCAATGCAGGGGGAGCTTAATAAATTCTTATAAAAGTTGAATCATTTTGATTGATGTCATGTTTTTTTATTCTTTAAATGTTGGCATCAAATTCTTATTACAAAGTTTAAGCTTTAAATTTCAATTCAAATGAATTCTTTAATGCATATACTCAAAGTTTTTGTCATCATCAAAAAGGGGGAGATTGTTGACCCAATTGATGATTTTGATGATTAACAAAACTATTTGAGTATAACTTTGAAGTTACTAATGATTTTGATTAAGTGTTTCAGTTTATAAGTCTGTTTAAATGATCAAAATCAGAGAAAATCAAGTTCTGGTTTGAATCTAATGTCAAGGTAAGATTGCAGACATTAGAGTCGACACATGGAATCACAGAGCCGACTCCGGAAAATGGCACGGACTTAGAGTCGACTCCGGGACTGTGAGAGCCGACTCTATCAGAAAAACAGAACGTTGGATTTTCAGGCCACGACTTAGAGTCGACCCGGACTGTTAGAGTCGACTCCAGAAGAATTTTGTGTCGACCCCAGAAAAGTCAGAGACGACTCCAGATCGAGCGGATTTTATTTCGAGTTAGAGCCGACTCCAGAAAAGCCAGAGCCGACTCCAGAATGTCAGACACGGCTCAGAACTGTCAGAACGACTCTAAACTTTAACTTTATCAATTTTAATCTCAACGGCTATTGTTATTTATTCTAACCTTTTTCACTTGCTTCTAACGGATAGTTTTCACTATTTTGGATTAAGAATCTATAAGAAGAGGGGTGATTGCATCCCAAAAAAGAGAAGAAAAAAAGAAAGAGGCAAAAAGAAAAGAATAGAGAAAATCCTTGAGATCATCAGAAAAGAAAAGAGGAAAAAAAGGAAAGATCATACTCATTCCCCAAAGAAGAGAAAGAGATTCCAAGCCTTTGTTCTACTTAGAAGAAATCTCAAAAGAAGGAGAAGCCCTAGTTTTTCAATCTTCTGAACTTCAAGAGCATATCAAGGAAGATCCATTCAAAGGAAGAGAAGGAAGAAGCCACCAAGATCTACAAATCAGGCTTTTTCTAATCTCTTTTATTGTTTATTATTATTTGCTCATTGAAGGAGCAGTTTGCTTTTGTAAACTCTTATCTGTTGTGCTGAGTCAATCTGGTGATTGAATCAGTTGAGGCAGTTAGCCTTGTGCAAGCAGTTGCTTGTGTGTTAGGTTTTGTGCTGGTGAGCCTTGAAAAGCTGGGTTCGTTGTGCGCCCGGGAAAACAACAAGTTTGAGTTGTGAGCTTGTAAAACAACTCTGCTGTAATCAAGGTTGATTATAGTGTGGACCCAAGAGGTACTTGGGAGTGGACGTAGGTGTAGGTACACCGAACCACTATAAAATCTTTGTGTTTGCCGTGATTCTCTTTATCTCATCTCTTCATTTATAGTTGCTTAGTTTTAAATCTGTGAATCTAAGTTTTTATTTCCGCTTGGGGGTTATTATTCAAAAGAGTTTAATTTTTGAAAAACCCAATTCACCCCCCCTCTTGGGTTGCTATCTGGACCAACATAGTAGGTCCAAAAAGATCCATGTGAAGTAGTTCAAGTGGCCTAGAAGTTGAAACAATATTTTTAGTTTTGAAAGAGTTTCTAGTTTGTTTTCCAAATTGACATGCATCGCAAATTTTGTTATTTTCAAAATCTAGTTGTGGAAGTCCTTTTACTAAATCCATTCTTATTAATTTTAAAATTAGGTGTGTTCTTGCATGACCTAATCTACGATGCCATAACCAACCAAACTCATTCATATTAGCATTATTAGCAACTAAGCAATGGTTACTATTAGATAAATTATCTAAATCAATCAAGTATACATTGCCATTTCTATTTCCAATAAAAATAATGCTATTATCAATGGGATTAGAAATAGTGTAGATAGATGCTTCAAATGATACTTTAAAACCTTTATCACATAATTGGCTAATACTTATTATATTATGTTTTAAACCATTGACATATAAAACATTTTCAATATATGTGGAGGGAGTTATTTGAATATTACCAAACCCCATGATTTGGCCTTTGCCATTGTCACGAAACGTAACAACTCCTCCTCTTTTGCTTTCAAGGGTGATGAATTGATCCTTGTACCCGTTAAGTGTCTTGAGCAGCCACTATCGAGATACCACTTTTGCTTTGATCTTTTGGCCGCAAGACACTCCTGCAAAAATAATTAAGTCTTATATTTAGGTACACAAGCCTTCTTGGGTCCTTCATGGTTAGTAGCATAAAAGATTGTTCCTTTGGGAACCCATATTTTCTTTCCTTTACTATTTAAATTTTTGTTACTGTTTCTTGCATTACATTCATAGGATTTATGGCCTTTCTTGTTACAATAATGACAAGTAATACTATCTCTATTTTGTTCTTTTCTAAAGAAGTTTTTGACAAATTTTTGTTTTATGTTAGGTCTATATCCTAATCCAGCCTTATCAAATATAGCTCTTTGATTACCTAATAATAAATTAAGTTTTTCAGAACTATAAGTAAATTTATCAACAATATTCTTATATTTATCAACTTCCTTCTTTAATTTATCATTTTCATTGAAAATTGATTCTTTTTCTTTTGTCAAATTTTTATTTTCAGATTTCAGCATCTTAATCTCATTAGTAAGATTATCTTTTTCTTTAATGAGAATTGAATTATCAGTTTTCAGAAATTTGTATTTCTTTTTTTAAAACTTTAAAATCATCAACTAGTTCATTAAAAGCTTCAAACAACTCATCAAATGCAAAATCATCACAAGGGTTTTCAGAACTTACCTCGTTGTCGTCGTTTGCCATAAAGCAAATGTTTGCAACTTCTTTTTGATCTTCCTCTGAAGAGGATTCATCACTGTCACTCCAGGTTGCAACATAGGCTTTCTTCTTCTTCTTATAGGTTTTCTTTAGTAGAGGACAATCATATCTAAAGTGCCCCGGTTTCTTACACTCATAGCAAATTAAGGGGTCTTTTCTTTGTCCTTGTCTTTGTCCTTTTCTCTTTCTCCTTCCATCTTAATTCCAGATTTCTTCTTGTGGAAGGGTCTCTTCTTCTCATGAATTTTTTGAATTTTCTAGCTAGAAGAGCTGTCTCATCATCATCATCATCATTATCACTACAGCTCTCCTCACTTTCTATAGCCTTAAAAGCTATAGTCTTCTTCTTTTCAACATCTTCCTCTATGTGCTGCTTCATGGTTAACCATGGGTCATTAGTGATCCAAGTAGCTCCTCCAAGGGTAAAGTGTTAAGGTCCTTGGCTTCTTGGATTGCTGTTACCTTTGCTTCCTAAGTCCTTGGAAGTGACCTAAGAATTTTGCGAACAAGTTCAGAATTAGTATAAATCTTACCTAGACTTTTCAAACCATTTACAATATCGGTGAATCTAGTATACATGCATGCTATAGTTTCAGTTTGTTCCATGCTGAATAATTCATACTTATGAACAAGAATATTTATCTTAGATTCTTTAACTTGATTTGTACCTTCATGGGTAACCTCTAATCTATCTCATATCTCTTTTGCGGAATTACATGTAGAGATATGATTAAATTCGTTTGCATCTAAGGAACAATATAAGACATTCATAGCCTTAGCATTAAGCTGAGCCATTTTCCTATCATTATCATTCCAATCCCTTTAGGGCTTAGGAACAATAGAGCCATCCACTATGTGTGTGGGTGTGCTTAATCCATTAATTATAACACTCCACAATTCATAATCTGAAGCTTGAATGAATATCCTCATTCTTGCTTTCCAATATGAATAGTTGGAACCATTAAACAAGGGAGGTCTATTTGTAGAATGACCTTCAGCAAATGAAGATCCAACTTAAGCTGTCATTTGAATCTTTAGCTCTTGATCGTGTGATCAAATAAACAATGAGCACTTGCGCTGATACCAATTGTTGGCCCAGATGGCAACCCAAGAGGGGGGGTGAATTGGGTTCTTTAAAAAAATTTTAACCTTTTAAAAAACTATGTGTTTGGAAATAGATGAAATTAAATGTAATGCGAATATTAAATACAACCAAAGAGATAGAGAAAGAGATAATCAAAGCACGTCAAACACAAAGGTTTTATAGTGGTTTGGTGTATCCAAAACCTACGTCCACTCCCAAGATCCACTTGGGTCCACACTATAATCCTTTTGATTACAGTCGAGTTGTTTTACAAGATCACAACTCAAAACTTGTTGTTTCCCAGGGATCACAATGAACCCAGCCGGTTTTTCGGGCTCACCAGCATAAAACCCTAAACTCAAGCTAATCTAGCTTGACCCAAGGTATACTACCTCCACTAGTTCAATCCCCTTGATAGAACTAGCACAAACAAGAAAGAATAATTTTTCAATAATACGAAGCTCCTCAAATGAGCAAATATTCAAAATAAAGGAATAAGGTTAGAAAAGCCTATTTGAAGTAGATTGGATTTGATCTTTTCTTCTTTTCTTCTTTTCCTCTTCTCTTTGAAGATGTTGAATCAGGCCTCAGCTTTAATTCGTTGCAAATGTTGCAGATGAGAAGTTGAAAAATCTTAAAACAAAGCTTTTTCTTCTATTTTGGGAATCCTCCGATTTTTCAATATGAACGCCTTGGATTTCTTTTTGAGCTTTTTGGAGTGGAAGGATTTGAGTTTGAACTATTTTCTCTCTGATTTCAGGCTCAAGACTTCATGGATTTTTGATTTGAAAGCACTCTTTTTTTTGTTTTCCTTCGTTATTTTTTTTTCAAACGGATGTTCTGCCCTTTTATAGATTTCCTTTAATCCATTTTTGGTGAAAAAACTAGCCATTGGAATGTACCTAGAAAGTTTTTCTAAACAAGATATATCCGTTAGAAGTTAGGTAAAAAGAAATATTACTGTTAGAGCTGGTCTGGCATTTTAAAATTTTGTTCCAGATAGGTTGGAGTCAGCTCCAACTTTTCAGGTGTCAGCTCCAAGTCGTTTATCCAAAAATAGAAAGTTTTGAGTTCATCGAGGAGTCGGCTCCAAAAAAGTTAGGTGTCGGCTTGCCATAGTCAGGTTCGGCTCCAAAAGACTGTAAGTGTCGGCTCCGAGGTAGTCAAAAACCAAGCGTTATGTCCCCGCATCGGAGTCGGATCGAGACAGTGTAAGTGTCGACTCCGAAACTTTGGGTGTCGGCTCCAAAACTCTAGGTGTCGGCTCTGAACCGTATCAAAAATCAGAAGAATATTTGACTGGCCATGGGGTCGGCTCCAGAATTCCTAGGTGTCGACTCCAGGCTCTGAAACTTTGAAACTTATATTTTGCAATTGATTCAAAACACGTTTCTTAATGCCTTTAAATCAATCAAATATTTTTAAGCCCTGAAACACTTATCAAATCCATTAGTAATCAAATAAATATACTCAATTCCTTTTTTAATCATCAAAATTAATAGTTGGGTCAACAGATTTTTAATGAGATATCAACATAACCTGGTGAGCTGATATCAAAGGAGAGCTAGCATTAGACAAATTGGAAACCCTCTACTAGGTCTTCCACCATGCAATATGATTGGAGAAGGCCATTGCTTTAAGAGCTAAACACTTATCCTTCCATGTTGTAAAGCCAAGCAATTGACCTAATATTGCAGCTCAACCAAGCACACATCCTACCTCGACGGGACTAGTGAGAATACCAAATAAAGCAGTGTAAAAGTCTAAAGCAATCCATTCTAAAAGAGATCTAGCGCAGGTTCATGATTTAAATGCTACAAACAGGAACTTTTGCAAGTCAATGCCCTAGTCATAATCTATTGAAGACTCTATCTATGAGGCACCGAAAGATTTTGCTGATGAAATGTGTCTAATGAACAACACATCAAGACCACAACCCCTCCTATTTCCAATAATTTCAAACCCAAAAATATGTCATTAAACCAGTAACCAGCCTCCCAATTTATAGGCAAAGAAAATATTGTCGTTTGGGTTATTAGAGCCTAATGGTCTAATGGTCTCATATGAAAATATGATCATTGGGTTATTAGAGCCTTACTGGTCGACTACCCAATCTAGGGTTGATTGATCACCCTCATTGTGTTAGTCAACTGCTAGGCCAAGGCAAAGAATGGCTGGATTAGGCTTTTTAGAGTTTTTCTAACCCTGATCGACCCCGTTTTACATATGACCTTTAGGAATAACAAAACATATAAGTAACCTTCATTCCTTTGAACCTCGACACATTGAATGAATCTTCAAATTTCCATTGGACCACTTCCAACTTATATGCTAGGGTAAGGCTTGAGCTTTTATAGGATCATGTACATTACGAATGAGTACACACCTATCTAAATCATTATAACTCAACAATGCTATTAGTAACTTGGTCAATATCTTATTATCATTAAAACATGAATTATTGACCCCAAAGGTTCAACAAACCAGAACCCATTATGGAGCCCAATTAGTGAACCAGACTTCTAAATTAGTTCAATCAATGAATCAAAACGTAAGTTATGATTAAATAATGTAGGTTTAGCCCAATTTGCATTAATTAAACCCTACTTAATTTGATTAAACTCTAATTAAGGGAACTAGTAACCTAGCTAAGCTGTAATTGATCTAATTAAGCTAATGTAAGTTCTAGTAATGCTCATTAGAAGGGTTGTACTTTGATTAGAGGGTTATTAGTTTAATTAAGATTAAATTTTTAATAAGTTTATTTAACCTTAAATATAACTTTAAGTGGGTTAGGAGGGGTAAATATTTAATTTAATGATATGATTAATAAAAATGAAAATTGATTTGTTTATGCAATTATGGTGATGATTATTGTAAGTGATCACATTTTTTGTTGACATTGATGGAGGATCATAGAGTAGTTAGGAGAAGCTATTAGAGGTAGGAATCTTACACCTATATTTGTGTAATATGTTGATTGCATTTATATATAGCATACATCATGAATTTATGCATTGTTCTATCAGCATATTTTTATGCACATATATGATCTATGATTTCGCTATCATATCATGACATGGTGTGATATATGAGTGTGGTATATTACGTATATGCTGCTACCATGTTTTATAATGTGGATGAGATATTTGCTATGGATAAACTATAATGGATGGTATGATATGTGGCATGTTGACTAGTCATCAGGATGTTGAAAAGGTGGCACTAGTGGCTGGGCCACCATTGTGATTATATGTTCACTAGCAATCAGGGTTCGCTAGTGACCAGATCAACGGTGATCGTTTATGTTCACTAGATTTATAACACCTAGCATGGTTTGATTAATGAGATAGCATTAATTAGTGGCTGAGCCCACCATTACGATTATATGTTCACTAGCGACTGTGATTCACTAGTGGCCGGATCAATGGTGATGCCTATAGATTCACTAGCATAGAGCTAATGTGGATCCTAGGATAGTAGTTAGACTAGGATTATGATATTTGGCATCAATGGCTGTTGATATGTGTCACCAGTGGCCGGCCCACCATTGCAATTTTATGTTCACTAGTGACTAAGGGTCGCTAGTAGTGGATCAATGGTGATGGCTATATGTTCACTAGTGAAGAACTAGTTTGGATCTCGGATGGCAGCCGAATCAAATTTGTGACACTTAGTATTGTTTGATTGATAACGTGGCATGACTGGTCGAGCCCAGCATTGTGACTCTATGTTGATTAGCGAGCATCATTTACTAATGATCATATCGATGGTGGTGCCTGTATATTCACTGGTATAGAGCCATTATGGGCTTCAGGATGGCAGCCAGATTAAATTTATGATACCTAGCATGGATAGCTGTTGATATGTGGCACTAATAGCTAGGCCCATCATTGTAACTAAATTTTCACTAGTGACTAGGGTTCACTTGTGGCTGGGTCAGTAGTGTATGTTCACTAATGTAGAACTAGATTTGCCCTTAAACGACGATCAGACTACTTTTATGATATATGGTACAGATTAGCTAATGTGGTGGTATGTATTCTAGTGTAGTAGCAAGATAAAAAATGATGAAGATTTCTTCCTGCATTTAACACATGATTTAATTTATATATGTTGCTTTTATTTTATGTATTCATGCATTTTACCTACATGCTTTATTTGTGTATAAGAATTCTTGCTAGGCTGTTAGCTCATGAATTCTTTCTCCTTTACAGAGGATGATGATTGTGAAGCTGATATGGGAGCTATTATAGAGGGAGAGATGGCCTTACCCTGTTACTTGCTAGATTTGAGGTTGATGATGTTTTGGTGCCTTCGATATTTCTGGAGCTAGACTCTTAGTATGATATGGATAATTTGTAGAGGATGTTTAACACTATAGTCACCCTATAGCTTGGTACGGATTTCATTTCATGATATGGATATAAGATACATTTTCTCCTGGAATAATGTTTGATTAACGAGGATGTAGAGGTTTGATATATAGGACTTGCATGCTCTTAGAGACTCATTTCAAGGATATGTAGCTGTCACATTCATCCGAATCGGATGCCAGTTCAAGGATATGACACAAGTACTCATATATATTACGAATTTCTTTGATTTAATATGGAATATTTCATGATCTCACATAGCCTACATATTCTCTGGCCTAGTATACTGTTTGAGTAAAATTTTTACTTTTTTTACTATGTTAAATAAGACAAGTAATTAATGTTGCCAACGGAAAAATTGCTCAATGGCAAACTTTTTCTTACTCACCATAAATGGCCACCTATCCTTTGACCATCTTATTCTCGTCCTCACTCTTTTTTTTTCTCTCATTTCCTTTATTTCTTCTAGCACTTTGATGGATGGTAATATGGATCATTACTTTCCTGAGGTTCTTAGATTACTAGTTGTCGATAATGACCTATTAGATCGTAAGGCAACAAGAGAGACTCTTATATCATGTAGTTATGAAGGTATCCTTGAAATTTTTCTTCCTTCCTCTCTTTGACTATAAAACTATTTTTTCTTGATTGCAATAAGCTTTCACTTTTATTTTTTGTTTGACCATGGATTCTTCCTTTTCTCACCCTTTTTGAATGTTTTGCATACATGAATCTATAATCCTCCTCCAAGATATATTAGTATCGAAAATCTGAACTGATTTAGCAAAGATGGATGGTTTCTTCCATATCGTAAATTTTCTTCACCTTATTCTACGTTTTTATACAAACTATTCTCTAAATTGAACCTTATACGTTTTGAGTCAGCAATCTATTGGCCTTAAACTAGTTATTTCTTTCATGACAATTACGAGTCTTGTGTTAGATTCAAAAGTACATGTTAGAAACTGAAGGCACGTTGGAAAAACCCTAAATTTACTAAAGGAATCCATGAGAGAAAGAGAGAAGAATTCATGAATTTTTAATTGCATATTACTTTTTCGAAATGATGATAATCTTCGATGGAAAGGCATTGTTTTATTTTATACCGTTGACAGTTATTCTTTCTCGTTCTCTTTTTCAGTTATTACATGTGGAAGCCCCCAATACGCACTGACACTCCTTCGAGAACGATGTATTCACTTTGACCTCCTTTTGGCCGATGTCCGCACACTAGAATTTGGTGGCCTTGAGCTCCTCACCATGGTAAAAGATGAACTAGATCTGCCAATTATAAGTATGTACTATCCCTTTTCTTTTTTTTTTTTTCTTTTTTTTGGCCCTTTCCTTTTGATCATGTTTCTTTTTTCCCCTCTTTGTCTGACATGATGTAACTTTGTGGGATGCAGTGATGTCAAATGATAAATTATTGGAGACTATGAAGATAAGTTATGAGCTAGGAGCTTGTTTTTGCGTGACAAAGCCACTAGATGTTGATACTGCAAAGAACCTATGGCAACATATCATCTGCAGTGCTTGCTTTCAAAGAGAAAAATTTGAAAGTGAAAATAGAGATTCTAGTTTAGAAAAGTCACCACCAATTGCTAATGCAGTGTTAAATGACCAAACGGAAAGCAAGAAAAATTGCAAAGGAAAAAATATATTGATGGCTAATACTGAACGCAAGCATGGTTCTTCCAATCTTAAAAGCACAATAGGATCAGGAAGTTCAAAATCACGGAAGGACAGCGAAGGTAAACGAAGAGAACGAATCACTAGAAATGGAAATGGAAACTCTAGAACGAGGGCGAAGAGGCAAGTGTGGGATGAATATTTGGAGCGAAAGTTCCATGCCGCCATTGAGACATTAGGCAAAGGTAGGTCTGATGCTGTAGTTGCATTTGAAAATAAAGAGACTTGTTCTCTTTTGAGCTATATATTTACCACTTCCTCATGACATGTCCTATTATGTCTCTTTCTATTTTCTTAATTACTTCAGATGCAGTTCCAAGAAAAATAGAGAAGCATATGAACGTTCAGGGCTTAACGCGAGCATGCATAGCAAGCCACTTGCAGGTTTAACTTTGAACTCTTTTGTAATTTCTTTGTTCATGTACGCATTTTGACATCATTAGATGGGATCATTAGCATGCAATCTTCATGACGTAGTTACTAATACATTCTACATAAAACGATCTTGTACTTCATGAAATTTAGTGCAAATCAAAGTTCAGCACACTTTTAAGAGCAACAACATCTTTAATCACATTTGCATGTTAAAATCCTAGCTGTATCTTAAATTTATCAAACTCTTCTATAATGTACCAAAGTATAAATTTGTTCACATTTGAGAGACCTAACAAACTGACATGGTTAGAGAGGGGGAAGGTATATATATTCATGCTAGAATGCAATTAGCCTACGAATCTTCTTGACCTGAAGCTGGTTGACTTGGTTTTTGTTCAGGAATTTTACTTAATTGAAGATCATTAAATCAAGTTGAGAGGGCATTTGTCAAAAGATAATAGTTCTAACAGTTTGATTATTTCAACTAAACTAACGCTCAAGTCTATTATTTTTTTGTCCCTTTAGTGCTAGACCTAAACTGACTGGCTTTGAAAATAATTTTCAAGATCGTAAGCATTGACCCTTCAATTCTCAGAAGTTGAACAATTCAAATCAACTGAAATAGAGTCATTCAAAGTGCTCGTTTACAAATTTAACAAAATATTAGCAAGCACATTAGTCAACAATTTAGATATGGGGTAGGAAAAGAGTTGCAAAACAATAAGATTTGTTGAACCTCTAGAATTATTGAATATTTGGTTTTCAAATTTTGGTATTGTGGATTTAGACAGCTTTCAATTACAGTTGTATTTTGGCAATATAAATCAAAATATTAGTTCAGAAAATTCATAACGCACTGATCTATTATACTAATTTCAAATGAAATTAGAGGTCAATATCTATATATATATATATATATATATATATATATATATATATATATATGAAGGGGGGGGGGGGGGGGTAGACTTGGCTACCTTAGAATATACTCAAGTTCAGGACTAGTTACCTTTACTATCCTTAGATCCTCATAGGTCTCGAAGTCATCTCACCTTTTTCACTTGTTTTACCTTTAAGATTTATGAATTGTGTAAATCCAAGAGTGAAGAATGTAATTGAATCTAAATTTGACTATATTCAAATATAGTTAAGTTTAAGATCCGATTACTTTTTTTCAACCTTTGATACATATGAATCTCAGAGCCACCTCATCTTTTTTTACTTTTTTTAACTTTAAAATTTATATATAAAATTTAAGGATTTTAAAATGGAAGACGATCGTTAGCCAAGTCTACTTTTACTCATATAATTTTATGTCTCTTTAACTGTATCTTTTGCTTTCTAGTCATTTTATTTCTAATTCAAAAGTTTACTCAAAGATTTCTGAAGGTATATAAGGAAATGACATCTTCTCAACCGTTGAACTAATTCTTTCCAAAATAAAAGTTGAAGTTTCTGATTTGCATGGGATCAATCTTGCAGTTGATTTACATTCCCAACTCATAAAAGCTGAAATCTTTCATTCACACTTCAATAAGTTGCAATTAAGCAAAGTTAACTCTTCCATAAATAATCTAGCATAAGTTACCAATTGCATTCAAAATTCAAGCGTCCACCTTATATGCCAGAAAACATAGTGCTCTCTCTTCCTATTATCTGATGGTGTCCACCTCCTGTTTTCAAATGCAGAAGTTTCGTTTAAAGCAAAAGAAAAAGCCATTCATCCCATCAATTCCTATCACGTTGAGGCCACGCTTTGAAATGGCTCAATTTGAACAAGTCTCCAATCAATATGGGCCTCTCACAGCACTAGGCCATTCAGATAGCCTCACTCCGAATCCTTCGGCTCTTGTGAATCAAATGGCTCCATTTGGATTGCAGCTGCCTCCGCTTTTCAATAATTACCCTAATATGGGCTACATGCAAACCTGCAATGGCAATTTGCTTCTTCATCAAAATATAAATGCAAGCCAGGACCAAGTAGCTTCAAATTTTGGAAAAAATAAAGTGATCCAAGGGTCATACCCTTCAAACTCCCTTGTCACTGTTATGAACAAATTTATGGGTTCTGGATGTGTGGCTTCTGGTTTCTTAGAAACAACCATTCAGACCCAACAAGAAACTACTGATCCAACTCCCATCATCCTTCAGAGAAAATACTGAGAGGCAATAATTTAATTGTGATACTCAAGTCTCAGAATCTTTCAGACAAAATCCATCAGCCAAAACAACTACTGAATAATATGGTCCAAATATCTGACAGTGGTGCAACTGTCCTTGTAAGTTTTAATCAGTTTTTGATCACTGATGCTGAACAGCAGCATAATGCGAGCGAATGGAACACTATTTTGGTATCAGAGAATGCAACAAAGAATGTTACCGTAATGCAACAAATTATGTTATCGTAGACAGAACAGTAATAAATGCTAACCAGTCCTCAGATGATAATTTTGAGCAGCATTACCTCGGTTGCAAAGTCATGGAAGTCTTCTCAAAGGTGATAGAAAAAGAAAATTTAAATCTTACGACAGAAAATTTTGCCTGTGCTTATGATATCTGGCATCAAAGACTGTTTCGAGTTTGATTCATTTGAAGATGGTTGGAACTATTTTCTGATAGACTAAAATTAAATATATTGATCCCTATCATATATGCGGAAATATGAGACCAATATATTTATCATAAAAATAATGAAGTTGTGATCGATAAATACCTCCAGTGATTGCTTCACGGTTGATTTTTGCTTCCAGATGAGGATAAGGCTCTTCCACACCTTACGGTCTCTCTCAGCGATGGTGTAAACTTTCTCGTCGAGACGAAGCGCAGGGACCTCCCATTTTATATTTCTTTATGCCTTATCTGTCCATCACAGAGGGAGCTTTAAATGGATATGGTTGAGGAATTCTTATCTTAATCATGAATTCAAATTTTGAATTCACGTAATCCCTTAATATCAAAATATAGAACTATTTTAATCGTATTTAACCAATACGCTTAATGGAGAAAAACCAATATTCTCTCACTTGATCCGTATATTCTATTACTATAGTAAGAAACAGAATACATGAATCATAGTAATAGGTCCTCTTAAAATCGAGTATTATTTACCATGTATCACAATGTATTATATTTCTCAAACATAAACCCATATAACTTAATGAATAAACCCCATCTTTATTCTAGGTTAAACTTAATAATGCTCATCATAAAATAAATGTGTACACTAAATAACTGAATGTGAAAAAACATCACAACCATAAAAGAGTTTCATTAATTATAAAATTCATCTATACAATGAATTAAATAAGATAACCAAGACCCATACGGTCTACATGATCCCTAAACTTCTGTAGCAGCATGCCTTTAGTAAAGGGATCAGCTATCATCAACTCAGTGTTCACGTGCTCAATAACCACTGTCTTTTCTTTAACACGTTCTCTTATAACTAAATATTTGATGTCGATGTGCTTGCTTCGACTACCACTCTTATTGTTTTTAGCCATAAATACTGCAGCTGAATTGTCACAATAAATCTTCAATGGCTTAGATATAGAATCCATAATTGTAAGCCCAGAAATGAAACTCTTCAACCATACATCATGCGAAGTAGCCTCAAAACATGATACGAACTCGACTTCCATGGTGGAAGTAGCAGTCAAAGTCTGCTTGGCGCTCCTTCAAGATACAGCTCCACCAGCAAACATAAATATGTATCCAGATATTAACTTTCGAGAATCAGCACAGCCAGCAAAGTCGGCATCAGAGTAGCCAATTACTTTCAAATTTTTAGTCCATCTGAACATAAGCATGTAGTCCTTGGTACCCTGAAGATATCCCATCACCTTCTTAGCAACTCTCCAATGGTCTAAACCTGGATTACTTTGATATCTTCCCAACATTCCAACTACAAATGCTATGTCAGGCCTTGTACAGACCTGAGTATACATCAAGCTACCAACAGCTGAGGCATATGGAGTGTTTTTTATTTCCTCCATCTCAAAGTCATTCCTTGGGCACTGACTCAAATTGAATATGTCACCCTTGACTATAGGAGCTATACTCGGTGAACAATTTTTCATCCGAAATCTCTCTAAAATTTTATTGATATAGGTTTCTTGAGATAGACCTAAAACACCTCGAAGTTTGTCTCTCTGAATTTTAATGCCGATGACATAAGAGGCATCATCCATATCTTTCATGTCAAAATTCTTAGAGAGATTGTTTCACCTCATGTAACATACATTTATCATTGGTTGTAAGTAAAATATCATCTACATATAGGATCAGAAAATAAATTTTGCTCCCACTGACCTTCTGGTATATACATTGATCCATGATGTTCTCTACAAATCCAAATGAAAAAATCACATCATGAAATTTTAAGTACCATTGTCGAGAGGCTTGTTTCAATCCATATATAGATCTCTTAAGCTTGCAAACTAATTGTTCATTATTACTAGAGGAAAAACCTTCATGTTGTTTTATATAAACCTCTTCCTCTAGATCTCCATTGAGAAATGCAGTTTTTACATTCATTTGTTGTAGCTCTAAGTCAAAATGCGCAATAAGTACCATAATAATGCAGAAGGAATCTTTCTTGGATACAGGAGAAAATATCTCATTGTAATCAGTTCCCTTCCTTTGAGTGAATCCCTTAGCAACGAGTCTTGCCTTATATCACTCAATATTTCCTAACGAGTCTTTCTTGGTCTTAAAGACCGATTTACAGCCAACGGCTTTTGCTCCATCAGGCAACTCAACAAGATCCCAAACTACATTAAATGCTATAGAATTCATCTCATCTTTCATAGCATCATACCATAAATTAGATTCCTTACAATTTATGGCTTGTGAAAATATTTCAAGATCATTTTCAGCTCCAATATTATAGTCTGACTCTTGAAGATACACATATAGTCACTAGAAATTGCTGATTTCTTTTCTCTTGTAGATCTTCTTAATGTTGTAACAACCTCCTCTGGCGAAGTTGATTGTTCAACTATCTCGGGTAACTCATAAGAGACTGGATCTACTAGTTCATTATCAGCAAATTATGGAATTTCAACGACTGATTGTATAATGCCCGTTTGATCTTGAGGGGCACTATGAACGATAATCAGCCTTTCACTTGAAGTGGAAGGTTGAGTATCAGAATGTTTCCTTTCAGGAATCATGCTTTGCAATTAATCACTCCCACTGATCAAGTCATTCTCAAAAAATTTGGCATTTCTTGATTCCACAATCCTAGTTATGTGAGATGGACAATAAAATCTATATCCCTTGGATCTCTCGGCATATCCAACAAAATACCCACTAATGGTCCTAGGGTCCAGCTTTTCCTCTTGTGGATTGTATACTCTCACTTCACATGGGCATCCCTATATGCGTACATGTCATAAACTTGATTTTCTACCTTTAAATAACTCAAATGGCATTTTAGAAATAGCCTTGGTTGGAACCTGATTTAATATGTACACGGCCATCGTAAGAGCTTCTGTCCACAAGGACTTAGGTAATTTGGAGCTGCTAATCATGCTCCTCACCATGTCCATCAATGTTCGGTTCCTTCTTTCTGCTACACCATTCTGATCAGGTGAGCCAGGTAAACTGTATTGGACAACAATCCCATGTTCTTGAAGAAACTTCGCAAATGGACCAGGAATTTATTCATTCTCTGTGTATCTCCCATAATACTCACCTCCTTTATCAGATCTCACAATTTTGATTTATTTTCCACATTGTGTCTCTACTTCTGCCTTAAACACCTTAAAGGTATCTAATGCTTCGTTCTTATTATGAAGCAAGTAGAGATACATAAATCGTGAGTAGTTATCAATGAAGCAGATAAAGTATTTCGGATCATGAAAATCTATATCCGGACAACAAATATCCGTGTGTATGATCTTTAATAGGTCTGAACTCCTCTTGGCACCTTTCTTTGACTTATTGGTCTGCTTGCCCTTAATGCAGCCCACACAAGTGTCAAAGTCAGAAAGTCCAAAGTATTGAGTACTCCTTCATTTACTAACCTCTTGATTCTATCTATGGAGATATGTCCCAATCTCTGATGCCACAACATAGAAGAGTTATCATTTACAACACATCTTTTCATGCCAGCCTTAACATGCATCACATCATGAGTGATATTATTTTACAAATTAATATAGAAAAGACCATCAGACAAGTACCATTCCCAACAAGTTTAGATTTATAATATAAATCGGAAGAAGTATCTAAAAAGTTGAAGGAATAATCCAAAGGTATAAGTCTTGAAACTAAATTAAATTCCTAGAAAAACTAGGTACATAAAAGTCCTTTCCAAATTTAAAATAAAACACTACTAAGAACTAAAGTGCATGTCCTATAGCTTCCATATGTGAGCACATCTTATTTCCTGAAGAGATATACTGCTCACTTCCCACTGGCTTCCTTAAGTTTTGCATACCCTACAAAGTATTGCAAATATGGATTATAGAACCAGAATTAATCCACCACGTGTTTAGCCATATTAGATTCATAACAGACAAGTGAGATTTTTTACCTTTTTTTTAAGCCAAGTCTTGAACTTGATGCAATCCTTCTTCATGTGTCCATTACAGAAGAAACACTTGGATTCCTTCTTAATGTCAGATTGGGGTGGTATTTTATTTTTACCCTTCTTCTTGGCCCATGCCCGATCCTTTCCATTTGTAGTCAGCATTGCACTTTCACCCAATTCATCAACAATCTACCCTCTTCTTGAACACACATGGCCAAAAGTTCATTGATTGATCATTTTTCCTTATGTGTGTTATAAGATATATTAAATGGTCTATACTGCTATGGAAGGGTATTGAAAATATAGTGCACTAGAAAGTACTCAGACATTTCAACCTCAAGAGTCTTCAATTGAGCTGCAATGTCCCTCATTTGCATAATGTGCTCACGCACACCTCTCACTCCAGTGAGCCTCAGGGATGACAACTTCAAAATTAGGGTACTAACAAGAGCATTATCTGAAATACTGAATTGCTCATCAATGGCCTTTAGCAGCTCTCTGATATTCTCATGCTTATCAACTGAACCACGTATACCAACAGAGATTTTTATCTTTATGAACATTGTACTCAAGCGATTAGATCGCTCCCAACGTTCATAAATCGCAATCTCACTAGGAGTGCTGGTCTAAGTTACTGAAGGTGGTTCATCCTTCCCTATAGCATAATCAATGTCCATCCAGCCCAGATAAAGGAGAATTCTCTCCTTCCAAACCTTATAGTTATCACCCCTCAATTCAGGTATGTCACATTTTATATCAGAGAAATTTACATGTTGCATAACTGCAAAATTTAAACATACATGCTTATTATTAAAAATTAAGGCTAATAAAATGCTTTACCAATGTAAATCATGCATTTAGAAACCAATGAATCTACTGATATAAAACTTGTTATGGGCTAAAGCTCTAATTCAATTAGATTCACTTAAGTTTGTATGATAAAACTATCAAATTATGTTTCTTTTTTCTAATTCCTGTGGGTAGATTAGAAAAATATAATTTGTTATTTTATCTTAATTAATTTTATAAATATAAACAGTGAATCTACTAGCATAAAAATTGCATATGGGCTAAAGCTTTAATTCAATTAGATTCACATAAGTCTGTATGATAAAACTATCAAATTATGTTCCTTCTTTCTAATTCCTATGGGTAGATTAGAAAAATATAATTTAACTTTTTATCCTAATTAATTATATAAATATAATACAAATTCCTATGGGATAAATTTTATTATATCCATATAATTAATTATAATTAATGTCTATTATTTATGTGATTTATTAACTTTATTATATAATTTTATAATTAAGGATGTTGTGGCTACTCCTCAATTATTCAATTGTATTTATCACTTTATATTATTTAAATTTTATGCTCAATTATGTTACTTAAGATGCATGCATAATTCATAAAATTTAAACACACAAATTCTAAATATAATTGAACAAAATAGGCTAGGCCAATAGCCCAACCACTTGATGGACGAGCCAGCAGCCCGTTATCCTCACCCAATTCCAATAGTTTAATCTAACCAAAAAAATCTTTCAATCACCTTAAAAAAATTTTGGATCAGATGTGATATAGCCCAGACTATCGCACAGTCCAGACTGGACGCGTCACCCAATCTGATGCAAACCAGACTGGGCGCATAGCCCAGCCTGCCCACGGTTGGCCAGCCTGGCCCAGGCGCTGGGCCCAGGCGCCTGGCCTAGGCGCTACCAATGCCTGGGCACTAGGCCCAGGCCGCTGGGCCAGCCAGTGCCTAGCCCAGCGGCTGGCCAGCGCCTATAATGCCTGGGTGCTGGGCCCAGGCCGCTAGGCCAGCCAGTGCCTGGCCCAGGCGCTAGCATCTGCCTTTTTTAAAAAAAAATCCTAGATGCCACGTTTTTTTTTTTTGTTCTGTATGGCCAGCACATCTTCTGTAAGAGGCATTTTTCATTCGTCCTCATTCTGTACATATATTCAAAGCAAGGAAACCCACGCTTCCTCCTCTCATGGTGATTTGATCGTGAGACATTTGGATTTTTCTTTTATTTAAAATATATCCAAAAAGGATGAGCGAACAGATAGGCACATGCATGCTTCTTGGCATAAATCTTACTGATGTATCTCTTAAATAAAACTAAATTAAATAAACTAAATATTAAGAGTTTATCAGATCTAATGCCCTTCCAGATGATTCTTGATGACCTATTAACTCTTCTGGTACCATGTAGTTGGGTCAAACGTACCAAGGTACTATAGTAGCCTCCCTTATTGGTACGTCCCAATATCCCTACCGTACCACTGTTGGGTCAAATAATCCAGGGTACTACCAGTAGCCTTCCCTTTAGACTATCCCTAGATGAGAGAAATAGAGACCAAGAATGCCTTGTCCCTCTTTATCAAATAAATGATATAATGATTGTTTCATATGGATTTTATCAGATCCATATATTAATGGAAACAATCCTAATAATCAAAGCAGGTGTATTTTTATACGCTTTAATACCAAATGATAGACTAAAATTAAATATATTGATCCCTATCATATATGCAAAAATATGGGACCAATATATTTATCATAAAAATAATGAAGTCATGATCGATAAATACCTCCAGCCATTGCTTCACGGTTGATTTTTCTTCCAAATGAGGGTAAGGCTCTTCCACACCTTACGGTCTCTCTTAGCGATGGTGTAAACTTTCTCGTCGAGACCAGGCATAGGGACCTTCCGTTTTATATTTCTTTATGCCTTATCTGTCCATCACAGATGATGCTTTAAATAGATATGATTGAGGGATTCTTATCTTAATCATGAATTCAAATTTTGAATTCTTGTAATCCCTCAATATCGGAATATAGGACCACTTTAATTGTATCTAACCAATACGCTTAATGGAGTAAAACCAACATTTTCTAATTAACAATCACCGAAGCTTGTGAAGTAGTAAGTGAATGTTTGTTGACATCAATGTCTTCCATTGCAATATTGTTAGATATAAAATAATATTTGAAATCAAACCTCGTTTGATGAAGTGGATCGTATTCGTCCTCTTTCTCCAATGATCTTGCTTGATTCAAGTATGATTACAAGATGGATGAACTACACTTTGATTTCACAAGTTAAATGCCTCCGTGATTATCTTCCAGGTTTATATGTTTTTCTTTCAAGGTATATATGTTTCAAGAGGAAGAGTTGTATATATTCTTAAAAGAAACAACCATTGATCCCCTCGTTCTCATAATCGAGACCCACATCAGTTTTTACAACCACCCACTACCCTGTTAACCATCGGGTAAGTGGAATAGGTTAAGTGGATACATTTGGGTCGGGTTTGGCCCATCATGGGCAGATCCGACCCAAGTTTGTAACATCTCCCACTCGCACATGACGGGTCAACTTAGACTCGAATCACCATTACCTCAATATACCAATCACTTCATACTAAGGCAAGTAACCCGTATGACCCGCAAGAATACTCGAGCATATTGCTATGTATCGGTTAGAAATACATAGTCACTCATCAAAAGAAAAAGACTCACCACAATATCTTGCAGTACCCTATACTCTCTCTATTTCATCAGTTCAAGCATATATGATCCCTCTATTAATTAATCAACAAGAACATGCTTAACCACTTTCATTACAATGTAATCACAATTATGATACCCACCTTAAACATGCAGCATAACTGGCCGGTCAGTGAATACATGTACGGATGTTAATAAGAGTAGTCTTCCTTTTCAACTAGTAACTCTCCAACTCCAATTAGCTGCTTTCCTAGATGTGCCCCTTTAAACCGAATCAACCATGGCTTATAGGTAGCATGCTAAAGTAGCAACACTAAATTGAAAATTTTGAGATACTACCAAAAGTCCATAAGGGTACGAATTTTAGATCCAATGATCTCAAGGGTCTGCATAGTAGAGAAGCAGGGATCATTCTCCTACTAACCCTTTATCCTTTTAAGCACATATGGTGTGAATCACATGCTACGATGTTGCCTTCTCCTTAAGAGAGCACATGTCTTATTCATTCAGTAACTTCAACATCGTACAAACTTAAGTCCAGACACATCTTAGTATCTTACCTGAGTGCATTCACATTTACTTGCTAACCTCCTAATGAACTCATATCTAGCTTTTCAACAGGTTAAGTAAATATCCCTTTTAGCATTTACTTCGATCATTAGGTATTCAGAATGATCTCATCTTGACTTTTATTTTTCATGTCAAGGCGACGTTCCATTTTGAGCCATCTCTTTCCATATAGCCCAGCCATATGCTCAAAACCGTCTAATCTCCACACACACGTAGTGCATAGAGTCGATTGTCCATGCAAGAAGACCAATCTCCAACCTGTTGACATGCTTTATTATGTACTCATGAACATTCTTAACCAAACAATCAACCAATCACATGTGTGTACAATCCTTATCAGTAGATCATGGCTTGTCTAAATAAAATTTCATTATATCAATTGAGTTTATAGCTCAATAGTTCATAAGTACATTACAATTTAAGTAAGCCCAAAGATCTTACATGATCTGCATAAACATTTTGGGCTAATGGCTTAGTGAAAGGATCAGCAAGCATTCGATGGTAGAGATATATCTCAATTCAACTTGCTCTTTGGTAATTATATCTCTTACATACTAATATTTAATATCGATATGCTTAGACTTGCTATGATACTTGGGATCTTTTAAACATGCTAAGGCAGCTTGATTATCACAATGTATAACAACTGGACTCCCACTATCATCAGCAACATTCAGATGTTTTAAGAACCTTTTCAGCCAAACAACTTCTTGTACTGCTGCTAAACATGCCATAAATTCAGCTTCCATTGTTGATAAGGCCACGCAACTTTGTTTCTTACTAAACCAAGTAATGACACCACTATTTAGTAAGAAAACATAACCAGCAGTGGACTTCCTATCATCTAGATTTTCAGCCAAATCAGCATCTGAGTATCCTTTTAAGTTCAAATTTGATCCTTGATAACATATACAATATTTTGTTGTGCCTTTCAAATATCTTAATATTCTCTTAACCACCTTCCAATGTTTGATTCTAGGGTTTGACTGAAAAGGACTCATTAAACCAACGATATAGCAGATGTCTGGCCTAGTATACACCATAGTGTACATCAAACTTCCAATGGCTCTGGCACAAGGCTTTTTGTTCATCTCCTCCTTCTCTCGAGGTGTGATGAGGCACATGTTTTGGCTCAGGACTTCTCCTTTAGCTATTGGGGTGTCACAAGGATTACAATCCTTTATGTTAAATCGTTCCAAAATCTTCTCAATATAAGATTTTTGAAACAAAGCTATAAGTTTTCTTGAACGATCTCTTATTATCTTGACCCCCAAATTATAAGATGGTTCTCCCATATCCTTCATGTCAAATTGGAAAGATAACCATTCTTTGACTTCTATGACAAATTCATTGTCATTTTCGGTCAACAAAATATCATCAATATATAATGACAATATTACAAATTTTCCTTCAATGGCTTTTATGTAGATGCAATGGTCTTCACTTATCATTTCAAAATTATATGAAACAACTACATAATGGAATCTCATATTCCATTGCCTTGATGCTTGTTTAAGGCCATAAATTGACTTTTTCAATTTGCACACTTTGTGTTCTTGACCTTCTACAATGAAATCTTCGTGTTGTTCCATATAGATCTCTTCATTAAGTTCACCATTGAGAAAAGTTGTTTTAACATCCATCTGGTGCAATTCAAGATCTAATTGCCCCACAATGGCTAGAATCAAACTAATAGAGGCAAATCTTACAACTGGAGAAAAAGTTTCCTAGTAGTCTATACCCTCTTGTTGAGTATAACCTTTAGCAATGAGCCAGGCTTTATATCTCTCAATTGACCCATCAACATTATATTTTATCTTGAGAACCCATTTTTTCCCAATGGCCTTACACCCTTTTGGTAGGTCAACTAAGTCCCAGACATCGTTACTTTTCATTGAGGCTAATTCTTCCTTCATAGCATTCTCCCACTGTTCTTTGGCTTGGCAATTAAATGCTTCATCCATAGTTCGAGGTTCTTCTTCCATAGGAGCAATCATAAATGCTTCCCCTTCCATCTCAAACCTTCAATGAGGAACGAGGTTTCTATAACTCCTCTTCAGATCATGTATTTGAGAAGAAGATTCACCAAGTAATATATATTTTCTTGAGGTAGATGAGGTTCACCCATAGTTATCTCGTGATCCATTTCTTCCATCTCACAAAGAGAAGTAGTTTTATCAACCTCACCTCGACTTGGAAACTCATTTTCAAGAAATACTGCATCCCGTAATTCAATCTCGATACAGTTCCATCTAATTGTTCACCAATAAACACATATCCCTTTGAAAATTTATAGTATCTTATAAAGATATATTTCCATCCTCTTGGGCCTAACTTTCTATACTTATGAGTAGTATCATGGACATATGCAGCTGACCCCCAAGGCCTTAGATTATCTAAATTAGGTTTTCTGTCTATTCATAATTCATAGGGAGTCGATGGAACTAACTTGGAGGGCACACGGTTAAGCATATAAGCAGCTGTCATCAATGCGTCATCCCAAAAGGAGATCGGCAAACTAGCCTGCGCCATCATCGACCTAACCATCTCAAAAAGAGTTTGATTTCTCCTCTCAGCTACTCCATTCTATTGTGGAGTATCATGAATCGTTAATTGTCTTATTATTCCCTTCTCATTACATATTGCCTTAAACTGATAAGACAAATGTTCTCATCCACGGTTCATTCTTAAAGCTTTAACCTTTTTCTCAAGTTGACTTTAAACAATATTTAAATAAAGTTGATTCTCAACTTTATTTAAATATTGTTTAAAGCATTCTAATTCCTCTGACTTTTGAGAAATAAGGTAAACATGGCCATAACGCGAGAAGTCATCTATAAAAGTAATAAAATCAAAGTCTTCATGCCTTGCCTTTACATTCATTAGACCACATATATCCGAATGAATTAACTGTAAAGGAAAATTTTCCCTAACAGCCTTCCCAAATGGTTTTTCTGGTTATTTTTTCAGTAAGACAGTGCTCACACATGGACAAATTTACTTTAGCTAAAGGACTCAGCAATCCTTCTCTTGCTAATCTATTCATTCTATTTTGTCCAATATGCCCTAATCTAGAATGCCAAATCTTGTCATTAACACTATTAGCACTAGAAGAGGCAACCATTGAAAAACAACCATGCACATAATTACTATGAGGTTCAATGTCTAACACTATAAAACCATCTAACAAATATCTAGAAAATAAATGAACAGCATCATTAAAGATGTCAACATAATTACCATAAAAATTTAAAGTAAAACCTGTTGGGGAGATTGTTGAGAAATTGTTGCCCCAATCTTATTGATTTTGATGATTACCAAAAGCCATGAGTATATTAAAAGATGCAATGAGTTTATTTACATAAGCAATGAATTTATTTAGAACAATCAATGAGTATGTTAAGTATGACCTTTAATCAATTTGAAAGTAACTTCAAGCTCCATGTTTAAGCTTTCAAAAAGAAATTTTTAAACTTCATATCTCAATCAATGAGTTTTTGGAATATTTCTTGAATTGATTCCTAATGACAATTTTATTGTATTCAAGTCAAAAAATTGATTTAAAATTAATCTGGAATGAATTTCAAGTCAATCAAAAATTACTCTGATTTCTGATACGTTCCGGAGCCGACTCTAGAGTTTCAGAGTCGACTCTACTAGTATACAGAGATTCCTGATTTTCACGAGTCGACCCCAGTGATTTCAAGAGTCGACCCCCGATTCTGTCGAGCCGACTCCATGACTGTGTGAGTCGACTCCGCTCAGACACCAGAAGGTTGTTTTTCTGAGCACTTCGCGAGTCAACCCCTTGCCTTTCATGAGTCGACCCCCGACTGTCAGGAGTCGACACTTTATTTTCGTTGAGTCGACCCTTTAACTTTCTGAATATTTCTATTTTTGGTAACGCGTCTTCGAGCCGACTCACCCAAAGCTGGAGTCGACTCCAACAAATCTGGGCATGATTTTTCTGAATGCCAACTCAGCGCCAACGGTAAGATTTTTCATTAACGGCTATATTTCTTTGTTTCTAACGGCTATATTTTTGCAGAATCTATAAATAGAGAAGTCGTTTTTAAATCAAAGATATACAAATAGAGAGATATACACATCAAGAGAGAAAAAGAAAAAAATCGAAAAAACAGAGCATCATTTGAAAAAATCAGTGATTCAAAAATAGAGTGAAAGAAAAAGTGTGAAATCAAAGGAAGCTTCGTCTGTGCTCAAGTTCAACAATCCAAGAAAGCTTCAGAAGAAAATCCAAGGGCTATTCAAGAGCAAATCAAAAGATTTTCAACATTCAAAGAAAGGAAGAAAAAGCTCAAATCAACTCCAACGTTCAATCCGTGAAGAATCCGAGCTGAGGTCCGATTCTACACTTCAAAGGAGTTGAAGAAAAGAAGAAAAGAAGAAAAGCTCAAAAGCCAACCAACTACAAATCAGGCTTTTCTAAACTTTATTCTTTTATTTGATTATCTGCTCATTGAGGAGCTGTGTAATTAAAAAAACAATATTTTTATTATTTGTGTCTAGTTCAATCTGGGGGATTGAACTAGTTGAGGTAGTCTTACCTCGGTACAAGCTTGGTATAGCTTGTGTTAGGGTTTTTGTGCTGGTGAGCCCGAAAAACCGGCTGGGTTCGTTGTGATCCGGAAAACAACAAGTTTGAGTTGTGAGCTTGTAAAACAACTCTGCTGTAATCAAGGAAGATTATAGTGTGGACCCAAGTGAATCTTGGGAGTGGACGTAGGTGTTGGATACACCGAACCACTATAAAATCTTTGTGTTTGCCGTGCTTCCATTGACTCTATCTCTATCTCTGTTTTATTCACTGTACTTGTATTTACATTGCATTTGCTTTCATTCTTCTTAAGCAAACTATTTTAAAAGGCTAAATTTTTAAAGAACCCAATTCACCCCCCCCTCTTGGGTTGTTATCTGGGCCAACAATTGGTATCAGAGCTAGTGCTCATTAGATTTTGATCACACGATCAAGAGCTAAAGATCCAAATGGCAACTCAAGTTGGATCATTTGCTGAAGGTCATTCTACGAATAGACCTCCTTTGTTTAATGGTTCAAACTATTCTTATTGGAAAGCTAGAATGAGGATATTCATTCAAGCTTCTGATTATGAATTATGGGGTGTTATAATTAATGGACCTAGTACACCCACACATGTTATTGATGGCACTATTGTTCCTAAGCCCGAAAGGGACTGGAATGATAATGATAGGAAGATGGCACAGCTTAACGCTAAAGCCATGAATGTTTTATATTGCTCTTTAGATGCAAATGAATTTAATAGAATCTCCACATGTAATTCCGCAAAGGAGATTTGGGATAGATTAGAGGTTACCCATGAGGGTACCAACCAAGTAAAAGAATCTAAAATTAATATTCTTGTTCATAAATATGAATTGTTTAGCATGGAACAATCTGAAACCTATTGCATGCATGTATACTAGATTTACAGATATTGTTAATGGTTTAAAAAGTCTTGGTAAGACATATACTAACTCTGAACTTGTTCGAAAAATTCTTAGGTCATTACCAAGATCATGGGAAGCAAAAATGACAGCAATCCAAGAAGCAAAGGACCTCAACACTCTACCCTTAGAGGAGCTTCTAGGATCACTTATGACCCATGAGCTGACAATGAAGCAGCATGTAGAGGAGGACACAAAGAAGAAGAAAGTGATTGCCCTCAAAGCTGCAAAAGAAGAAGAGAGCAGCAGCGATGATGATGATGATGATGAAGAGACTGCTCTCTTAGCTAAAAATTTAAAAGATTCATGAGGAGAAAGAAACCCTTCCACAAGAAGAAATTTGGAGCAAAGTGGGAAGGAGAAAAGGATAAGAACAAGGACAAGGACAAAGAAAAAGAGAAAGACCCCTTGACTTGCTATGAGTGTAATAAACCGGGGCACTTTAGGAATGAATGTCCTAAATTAAAGAAAGCCTACAAAAAGAAAAAGAAGGCTTATGTGGCGACTTGGAGTGATAGCGAAGAATCTTCTTCCGAAGAAGAAGAACAAAAGGAAGTCGCAAACGTATGTTTTATGGCGGACGACAACGATGAGGTAAGTTCCGATAACCCTTGCGATGAATTTGCTTTTGATGAATTATTTGATGCTTTTAATGAACTTGTCGGCGATTTCAAGGTTTTGAAAAAGAAATACAAGCTTTTGAAAAATGAAAATTTAACTTTCATTAAAGAAAAGGAAGATCTTAATAATGAAGTTAAGAAACTTAAATCTGAAAATGAAATTTTGGTAAAAGAAAAAGAATTAATTTCCAATGAAAATGATAAACTAAGGAAAGAGGTTGAAAAACATAAGAACATAGTTGATAAGTTTACCTTAAGCTCAACTAAATTGGACATGTTATTAAATAGTCAAAAAGCAGTTTTTGACAAAGCCGGATTAGGGTATAACACTTTAAGAAAACAAAAATCACTGAAAAATATTTTTGTGCATGCTGGCCAAAGTAATTTTACATGCTTTAAATGTAATCAAAAAGGACATAAATCTTATGAATGTAAATTCTAAAACCTAATAAAAACTTAAATATTAAAGGAAAGAAAATATGGGTTCCGAAAGGAACAATATTTGTTGCTACTAACCATGAAGGACCCAAGAAAGCTTGGGTACCTAAACATAAAGTTTGATTTCATTGCAGGAATGTCTTGTGGCCAAGAGATCAAAGAGAAAGTGGTATCTTGATAGTGGCTGCTCAAGACATATGACGGGTGACAAAGAAGAATTCATCACCCTTGAAGAAAAGAAAGGAGGAGTTGTTACATTTGGCGACAATGGCAAAGGCCAAATCTTGGGGTTTGGTAACATTCAAATAACTCCCTCCACATATATTGAAAATGTACTTTATGTTGATGGTTTAAAGCATAACTTAATTAGTATAAGCCAATTATGTGACAAAGGTTTTAAAGTATCATTTGAATCTTCTATATGCACAGTAGCTAATCCCATTGATAATAGCATTGTTTTTATTGGAAATAGAAATGGCAATGTATACTTGATTGATTTAGACAATTTGTCTACTAATAATCATTGCTTAGTTGCTAATAATGCTAATATGAATGAGATTGGTTGGTTGTGGCATCGAAGATTAGGTCATGCAAGCACACACCTAATTTCAAAACTAATTAGAATGGATTTAGTTAAAGGTCTACCTAAAATAGATTTTGAAAATAACAAAATATGTGATGCATGTCAGTTTGGAAAACAAACAAGAAGTTCTTTTAAATCTAAAAATGTTGTTTCAACTTCTAGGCCATTAGAGCTACTTCACATGGACCTTTTTGGACCAACTAGAACCACAAGTCTAGGAGGAAAGAAATATGGTCTTGTGATAGTAGATGATTACTCTAGATTCACTTGGGTAATGTTTTTAGCTCACAAAGATGAGACTTTCTCGATATTCATGAAATTCTTCAAGAAAGTCACAAATGAGAAAAACACTACCATAGTGTCTCTAAGAAGTGATCATGGAACTGAATTTGAAAATCACTTATTTGAAAGTTTTTGCAATGAAAATGGTATTAATCATAATTTTTCTGCACCTAGAACCCCTCAACAAAATGGAGTAGTTGAAAGGAAAAATAGGACTCTAGAAGACATGGCCCGTACCATGCTATGTGAAAGTAAACTCCCGAAATACTTTTGGGCGGAAGCTATTAACACAGCATGTTACATCCTAAATAGAGCCTTAATAAGACCTATTTTAAAGAAAACACCTTATGAATTATGGCATGATAGAAAACCCAACATTAAATATTTTCATGCATTTGGTTGTAAATGTTTTATTCATAATAATGGTAAAAATAATTTAGGCAAATTTGATGCTAAATCTGATGAAGGAATATTCTTAGGATATTCAACAACTAGTAAAGCATATAGAGTATTTAACAAGAAAACTTTAGTTGTTGAAGAATCCATTCATGTAGTTTTTGATGAATCTTTAGCATCAAGTTCCGAAAAATTGATGATGAGGAAGATACAAACATAATTGAAAAGATCTTGAAAAATTAAATATTGATGTATCTTCAGATCATGACAAGAAGCTAAAGATAATGATTCACCTAAGGATGATGATATTAATACTAATCATAATGATATAGATCTACCTAGAGATTGGAGATATGCTTATAGTCACCCTAAGGAATTGATTATAGGTGATCCATCTCAAGGAATAAGAACTAGATCATCTATGAGAAATATTAGTAATCATCTTGCATTTGTATCTCAAATTGAACCTAAAACTATTGAAGAAGCTGAAAAAGATAATAATTGGATGTTAGCAATGCAAGAAGAATTAAATCAATTCACTAGAAATAATGTATGGACTTTAGAAAGACCTAAAGATCATTCTGTTATAGGATCAAAATGGGATATTTAGAAATAAACTAGATGAAAATGGCATAGTAATTAGAAACAAAGCTAGATTAGTTGCAAAAGGATATAATCAAGAAGAAGGTATTGATTTTGATGAAACCTTTGCACCTGTAGCTAGATTAGAAGCCATTAGACTATTACTTGCATTTGCATGTCACATGAATTTAACTTATTTCAAATGGATGTAAAAAGTGCTTTTCTAAATGGATTTATAAATGAAGAAGTATATGTAGAACAACCACCAGGTTTTGAAGATCATGAATTTTCAAATCACGTTTTTAAATTGCACAAAGCATTATATGGTTTGAAACAAGCACCTAGAGCTTGGTATGATAGATTAAGTAAATTTTTAATTGAAAATGATTTTAAGAGGAAATGTTGATAAAACATTGTTTTTGAAAAGAAAAGGTAAAGATTTATTAGTAGTTCAAATTATGTTGATGATATTGTTTTGGTGCTACTAACAATCTTCTATGTCAAGAGTTTGCTAAGTTAATGCAGGGAGAATTTGAAATGAGCATGATGGGAGAACTCAATTTCTTCCTTGGACTCCAAATCAAACAAAGCAAAGAGGGAATCTTTATCAACCAAACAAAGTACACAAGAGAAATTCTAAAGAAGTTTGGTATGGAATCAATCAAACCCCTCGGAACACCAATGAGTCCTTCATGCAAGCTGGACAAAGATGAAGAAGGTAAGAAGGTTGATCAAAAATATTATCGAGGTATAATCGGATCCCTACTTTACTTAACTGCAAGTAGACCAGACATAATGTTTGCTGTTTGCTTATGTGCTAGATTTCAGTCTGAACCTAAAGAATCACATTTAATTGCTGTTAAAAGAATACTAAGATACTTAAGTGGAACAAAAAATGTAGGTTTATGGTATTCTAGAGACTCAACATTAAATTGATTGCATATTCTGATTCTGATTATGCTGGATGTAAGTTAGATAGAAAAAGCACAAGTGGTGCATGCCAATTCTTAGGAAGTAACTTAATCTCATGGTTTAGCAAAAAGCAAAATTCAGTTGCATTATCAACTACTGAAGCTGAATATGTTGCAGCTGGAAGTTGCTGTGCTCAAATCCTATGGATTAAGCGACAACTTGAAGACTATGGTATCACACTTGATAAAACACCTATAAGATGTGATAATACAAGTGCAATTAATCTAACTAAAAATCCAATTCAACATTCTAGAACAAACACATAGAAATTAGATATCACTTTATAAGAGAACATGTTGCCAATAATGAAATTTGTCTTGATTATGTTAATACTGAAGAACAATTAGCAGATATATTTACAAAACCCTTGAGTGAAGAAAGATTCTGTTATCTTAGAGGAGAGTTAGGGATTTGTGATCCATTAGAATGAATTTGAAACCCCTAAGGAAATTTTATCTAAAATTCTTTCAAATCCTTGATCTTTAAGGAAATCTTATCTAGAATTCATATCTAATTGATCTATTAAAATCCAATGATTATTTTATCAATTTTTATGATCAATATCCGGACACATTTCAGATTATCTGAAACTTTATGTTTTTTTGCTCTGAAATGGTCTCGGAGCCGACTCGGTGAGTATCGGAGTCGACTCCATGTTTCTACTGAAACTCTAGAGTCGACCCCTTCTCTGCGCGAGTCGACTCCACTTCGGGATAGTTTTCTGTGACTCCGGAGTCGACCCCTCACTTTGCGGGAGCCGACTCGAAGTGGTCCCAGGTCGATTTATCTAGGGCAGAGTCGACTCGCCGTTCATTTCTATCTCAAATCCTTCAAATACTCTCTCCAAAATTTTTCCTAACCTCCAAATCCTCAAAATCCCTGATTAACCCTTCCATAGATCAATGGCCCTAAAACCCGTGGATCTAACCTTGGTGCGGCCGGAGTGAAAAGGAAGAAGGCGGTGAGGAAGACGTGAGGCGTCCCGCTCGTGAGCCTTCACCGAGCATGGATTCAACCTCATCCTCTTCGACTCCTAGTGCTTCTCCCTCTACGGCTCCATCTCAGGTAGATCGACTTGCCGATAGAGTGATAACAACGGGAGGAAAGTTGATTTTGAATTATTTGAGGCTGAAGGATTTCTTGTGGGAAGACAGTTGATTGAAATGGGTTGGGAAAAGATTTGTTCTTTAGATTGTCCTACCTACCCAGCCCTAGTCAAAGAATTTTATAAGAATCTATCTAGAGGAGACAATGGACTTGTAAGCATCATTAGAGGAAATAGAATTCTGTGACAGTGGATTTGCTTTCAAGATTGTTGGATCTTCCAATGTCGGGTACATCTACTTTTTCTTCTGAAGATAGAAGCCCAGCTCTATCAAGATGCTTAACAGGGAGATTGTTGGTTTTGAAGAATTTTGCTAATCAATTATCCTTAGAATTAAGACTTCTCCACAATATTTGTAGTAGAATCCTATTCCCCAAGATTGGGAGATTTGACTATGTTTCTGAAAGAGATATTTTGTAATGGATGCTATGTAACTGGTAAACCCATTAACCTTCCAAGCATGATATTATGGTATATTGCGATTGTGGAAGTAAGAGAAAATCCAGTTTACCCTATGGCATGATTCTTACTAAATCTTTCAAAGCCAAGGGATAATCATATCAGATAGTGAGCCAATGAGAAACTTAAGACACACCGATTACTATAGTTTGGCCACTATTCATAGAATGGGTTTTGTGAAGAAGAATGGCAGATGGGAAAGGAAAGGTTGATGGAAGATAGAGCCAGATATTGAGGCACCTGGACCGTCAGTTAGACATTTTCCCTGTACCTCGAGCTCTCCTGTTCCTGCTCCAGCCCCTTCCCCTGCTTCGATGGTTGATCGGCATCATCTTCATCTGTGGTTTTTCAGACTTCAGTTAAGGCAACTTAAAGGTCTTCTTGATGATCAGAGTTTGAAAACAAATTTATGAATCTTAAAGAAACTCTTTACTCTTTAGATGATCGGATCACCAAGATTGATCAACTCTTAGCACTTCATCTGAGTCTTTAAGTGGAGACCTAAAGAATATCTTTGAAGAACTTAAAGACATCTGTGGTGATGGTGAACCTATGCAAAATGCAATGCTGAACTCCAAGACAAAATATTGACTGCTTGCACTTTTGTAGATGAAAGACTGAAGGATTATGTTAAGATTCAAACTGATGGAATGAAAAATATTATAGATCACTTAACTAGGATTGTAAGGACTCACTTTTGATGTATTAGATGCTTAGTCTTTGCAATGTAATGAAGTTCATTTATGTTTTATATTTTGATACTTTGATGTAATGAAAAGTCTGTTTTGAATGCTCAATGTAATCTGAGTTTAAATGTACTTCTCCTATTATCAATGAATCTCATATTTTGTTAAAACATATCTTGAATGAATGATTATGTTTGATGCATCTCTACCTTTTTGTTGATAACAAAAAAGGGGGAGAGTTTTATAACTATATATGCATGGGGGAGAAATTAATTAATGAATGAGAAATTAATTAATCGAATGATATTAAAATGATTGAATGAATGAGATAAATAATTGAATGAATGGAATATTATTTGAGTTTCATAGGGGGAGCTACCTCATTCAGGGGGAGCCTAAGCCTAACTATGAAAATAAAATAAATTCCTTAATCAATCATGCATATACTCAATGTTTTTGTCATCATCAAAAAGGGGGAGATTGTTGGGAGATTGTTGAGAAATTATTGCCCCAATCTTATTGATTTTGATGATTACCAAAAGCCATGAGTATATTAAAAGATGCAATGAGTTTATTTATATGAGCAATGAATTTATTTAGAACAATCAATGAGTATGTTAAGTATGACTTTAATCAATTTGAAAGTAACTTCAAGCTCCATGTTTAAGCTTTCAAAAAGAAATTTTTATACTTCATATCTCAATCAATGAGTTTTTGGAACATTTCTTGAATTGATTCCTAATGACAATTTTATTGTATTCAAGTCAAAAAATTGATTTAAAATTAATTGGAACGAATTTCAAGTCAATCAGAAATTCTCTGATTTTGATACGTTCGAGCCGACTCTAGAGTTTCAGAGTCGACTCACTCAGTATACAGAGATTCCTGATTTTCACGAGTCGACCCCTGTGATTTCAAGAGTCGACCCCCGATTCTGTCGAGCCGACTCCATGACTATGTGAGTCGACTCCGCTCAGACACCAGAAGGTTATTTTTCTGAGCACTTCGCGAGTCGACCCCTTTTTCATGAGTCGACCCCCGACTGTCAGGAGTCGACACTTTATTTTGTTGAGTCGACCCTTTAACTTTCTGAATATTTCTATTTTTGGTAACGATCTTCGAGCCGACTCGCCCAAAGTGGAGTCGACTCCAACAAATCTGGGCAGATTTTTCTGAATGCCAACTCAGCGCCAACGGTAAGATTTTTCATTAACGGCTATATTTCTTTATTTCTAACGGCTATATTTTTGCAGAATCTATAAATAGAGAAGCCGTTTTCAAATCAAAGATATACAAATAGAGAGATATACACATCAAGAGAGAAAAAGAAAAAAAAATCGAAAAACAGAGCATCATTTGAAAAAATCCGTGATTCAAAATAAAAGAAAAAGTCCAAGAGCTATTCAAGAGCAAATCAAAAGATTTTCAACATTCAAAGAAAAAGAAAAAGCTCAAATCAACTCCAACGTTCAATCCGTGAAGAATCCGAGCTGAGGCCCGATTCTACACTTCAAAGGAGTTGAAGAAAAGAAGAAAAGAAGAAAAGCTCAAAAGCCAACCAACTACAAATCAGGCTTTTCTAAACTTTGTTCTTTTATTTGATTATCTGCTCATTGAGGAGCTGTGTAATTGAAAAACAATATTTCTATTATTTGTGTCTAGTTCAATCTGGGGGATTGAACTAGTGGAGGTAGTCTTACCTCGGTACAAGCTTGGTATAGCTTGTGTTAGGGTTTTTGTGCTGGTGAGCCCGAAAACCGGCTGGGTTCGTTGTGATCCCGGGAAAACAACAAGTTTGAGTTGTGAGCTTGTAAAACAACTCGGCTGTAATCAAGGAAGATTATAGTGTGGACCCAAGTGAATCTTGGGAGTGGACGTAGGTGTTGGATACACCGAACCACTATAAAATCTTTGTGTTTGCCGTGCTTTCATTGACTCTATCTCTATCTCTGTTTTATTCACTGTACTTGTATTTACATTGCATTTGCTTTCATTCTTCTTAAGCAAACTATTTTAAAAGGCTAAATTTTAAAGAACCCAATTCACCCCCCCCCCCTCTTGGGTTGTCATCTGGGCCAACAAAACCCATTTTAAGAAGAACAACAATAGATACTAAGTTTCGTCGAATATCCGGAGCGAAGAGAACATCATGCAAATAGAACGTTCTTCCACCATGCAACTGAAGCTTGCATATGCCAATTCCCTTAACTTCTATTCTTGCATTATTCCCTATGTATATCCATTTTCTCCTAGCTAGCAGTCGACAAAACTCCACATAGGCAGCTCTTTCTCTAGCTACATGATCTGAGGCTCCTGAATCTATTGTCCACAAAGGATAAGAGTCAGTAAGCAATACAGTGCTAGAAACATATATTTCACCAAGAGCATTAGGACAATGTATTACCTTATTTTGCTCAGAGCATTCACGAGCAAAATGGCCCTTTTTGCCACACTTGTAGCATTTCAACTTTGACTTATCCTTCTTCTTCTTCCCGAAGAACTTGCCCTCACCTTTGTTCTTCTTGAACTCTCCAGCAGCATAATTCTTACCATTACCTTTACCATCTTTCTTCCAAAAGCGCTTACGCTTTTTCTTAAGAGCACCCCTGGACCCTCCAAGCAACATACGCATGTCCGATAGACCTTAAGGATTCTAAGCATTCAGCCTCCAGCTCAACATGTCGAGCTACATCAGCAAAGGTCTTGATACTCTCATTGTGGATAAGATTTTGCTTCATTGTGTCCCAATTGTCTAGAAGAGAATGGATCACTCCCTGTACTTGTTGCTCATTAGTCAAAATGTGCCCAACATTTTTTAGCTCTCTAATCATACTCGACATCTCCCGAAGATGTTGTGCCATTGAATGATCAGGATGCTTTTTATAACTATCGAACTTAATAGTAATCTGCCTTAGCTTACTTGTACTGACTCCAGCAAATCTCTCTCTTAGGGCAACCCAGACCTTATGAGCCAAAGGATACTGCTCATACTCACAAACAAGGTCATCTTTCATAGCGCTTATCAATATGCCCTTAGCTATGGAGTCTTTCTTTTTTCAAGCTCAATAGATCTCCTGTTCTCGCCTTTGCTAGACACCATTACCTTGACCAGGATTTTCCATGGTATGGTTAACAGCTTCTAAAGCCTCTTGTTCCTCTAGAACATACTGTATCTTAAGATGCCAAACATGATAATTCTTGCCATTTAGTTTCTTATCATCTTTGTTCAGGTCAGCAATTATATTTTTCGAAGCCATGATCTCTAGTTAATATAACAAATTTCATTTAGTTTCAGCACAACACATGTCTAGTTATTGTCCCAAATTTTGATCAAAAAATAAAAGACTTAACTCATGTTATAAAATCAGATGGTCGCTATGCTTTTCGCCCATCATTCATAATCACAAGTCTTATCTTTATCTCTTGATTCACTTCAAATATAGTTAATATCTATCATATTCACATATAAGACAATTTAATTGCATATGACATTCATAATTTATATAAGCAAGCAAATGATATAGTAAACATTGTATTCAAATAAGACAAGCAACTATACAAGCTTTAACTATGTGTGCAACATAATCAATGTAAGTAATAAGCCACAAGAATTCCAACAAGGACAACACAGAGTCCAAATATTAAGTATCCATGTTTGGGTTTCTTGTTCAACTCTAAGATATCATCTACTTGAAGCTCAACAAGAGGTGGTGGATCCTCATTTTCGACAATGGTATATTCTTCTTCAGAGTTGCACCTACTCAGCATATCAACATGGTTCAATAGATGAGAAACCAAATTCCTGTAAGAGATACGCTCTCCAAAGCGATCCCAAATGCTGCACAGGACTTCAAAAAAATACAATGGGAGCGAGTAATCCAGTGCCCATATCTTATAGTTGTTCAGTACTGAAAAGGCTTGTTATATACGTGTTTCATAAGGCAATCAAGCTTTTTGATATACTCTCGTAAGCTATCTTCTGGATGATATCTCAGCCCCTGGATCTTCTTCTATAACTTGTTTTGCCTTACGTCACGGCGTGTCATCATTGTAATCATTTTCACCATTTGGAATAGAGATCTTGTTTAACAAAAAAAAAATATATATGTGGTCAGTACAAAACTGACATACCAGTACGTAACCAGTCAATCTATTCCAAAAAAAAAGATACAACAGTTATCAAACAAAAAATAAAAAATAAAAAATAATGTTGGGCAGATAATGAGAGGCACCAATCTTAACAATGCTATCTTTGTGTGTTCTGTATCAGACTTTCCTTTTCTCTATTATTTTTAATGTTAAGCAAAATGTTGTTTGGACCCATAGGTTTGCAAGGCTAGCCGCTCCCCATGCCAAAGTTCATGCCCTCCATTGGAACACCTAGGGCACTGGTCCATTTGTTCACGCCTCTATGATTATCACCAACTCAATCCATTGCTAGTAACTACGGTAACTGAAAAGATGGACTTATTTTCAAGAAAGCCATCCAAGCCCTGGATCTTTGAATCCAAATCAGATAATTTTGAAAAGATAACGAAAGATCCAACAAGAGGCAACAAAAAGACAATGCCCAAAAACCTATTACAAGGATCTCTAACAAACTTCTCGGCTCCCACAAAATTCTAGCCTGGCCTTGCTATAATTCTTGTTGGAAGGAGCAAGAACCCCAAGAATGGAGCACTCTCTTTCTCCTCTTCAGGATAGGCGAGATCCAAGCTTTCGCTCGGGCTTGCTCGAGCCTCACACCCAGCAACTACCCAACTTGGAACGGGCGAGCCAGCAAGCATTACGTGCAACCAGACCCAAAGAGACAAACCCACTGTCCAAACCATTCATTGCCCCCGCTCGGGTCACAAACTCACGCTACTGAGCTCGGCCACCGGACATTGAAAGGGAGTCCGGATACAATTTCATCAATCGCGTTCAAAATCCTAATATTAGCGGCTTAAAAAAAATGTCGAGGACCCAACGATTTTTCCAAAGCCCGATGCCAGCAATTTCAAGGAACCAGAAATATGAATGCATTTTCTAAAGTGGCAGAAAGGCAGCAGGATGTGATAATTCTCTGAAATCTAGAGAATTTGATTCTATCTTATCAATTGCATACCTTTTTCTATCATGATCAGAATCTTACTATTTAATAACTAAATTATAAATGCATAGAATCTGATTTTATCTTATCTTTTGAATCTCTTTTTCATCATTATCAGAAAGCAAGCTAATTACGAAAGCATGCTAATAATGCTAGAAAGAGAACCAAAACCTGAGGCTCTGATACCAATGTTAGATATAAAATAATATTTAAAATCAAACCTCGTTTGATGAAGTGGATGGTATTCGTCCTCTTTTTCCAATGATCTTGCCTAATCCAAGTATGATTACAAGATGAACCACACTTTGATTTCATAAGTTAAATGCCTCCGTGATCGACTTCCAGGTTTATTTATTTTTCTTTCAAGGTATATCTATTTCAAGAGAAAGAGTCGTATATATTTTTAAAAGAAACAACCGTTGATCCCCTCGTTCTCATAACCGAAACCCACATCAGTTTTCACAACCACCCACTACCCTGTTAACCATCGGATAAGTGAAACAGGGTAAGTGGATACATTCGGGTTGGGTTTGACCCATCATGGATGGATCCAACCCAAGTTTGTAACATATATTTAAAATGAGCTAATTTTCTAGCTTTTTTTGGAGGACTGAGGGCATAAAGGTTCTATTTTGAAAATGTCTAGTTCACTCTATGTGGTGTTGTTTCATGCCTTTTTGCTGAAGTTGTTGACACGCCCTTGGTCTGCTCTAGTCAGACTTGTTACGCGGGAGTACATTCTCTAGGCTATAACCCTAAAGAGCAGGGAGCAATGACATAAATTTTTCATATCCCGTCCCATTCCTACCCCATGCCCCATGAAGCAACAAGATAAGATGATACAACTATAATGACAAGTCACTTGCCCACCCATAAATAAAGATATGTATATAATTTATTTTATTTCAATGTTACTAAAAAAAATTAAATGGACTAGCACACAGGCCATCTCATAGGCCTAGCATGGCCCAGCGCATGCCAGGTCTATGGGTGGTGCCAAGCCGACATGGCCTGCTAACCCCTAGGTTGGCTCCTGTAGCCGACCAAACTAGTACAGCCTATCCCTATTGACACTTCTACTCAAGGAGAAAGATTATAGGTCTTCTTTTATAGAGCAAGGTTTCAATTATTCTTCCATGGAATAAGGTTTCAATTCTTCTTTTATAGAGCAAGGCAAGATCTCTTTCATGGAATAACCCTCCAATTATTCTTCCATAGAGCATGGCTTCAAGGCTTCTTTCATGGAGTAGGGCTTCTTTTGTGGAGTAAGACTCTAGGTCTTTTGGGCTTAGGCTTCTTGGAGTAGGGATCCAATTATTCTTCCATTGAGCAAAGATTTAGGATTTCTTTTATGTAGCAAGGCTTCTTTCGTGGAATAGAGTTCCAGATCTTCTAGTCTTGGGCTCTCTCTAGACTTAGGCTTAGGTCACTTCTAAGCTTGCGCCCTTTCTGGCCTCAAGCTCAAGCCAGTCATGGGCTTGAGCTTGGGCCACTCCTAGACTTGGGCCCTTTTTGAACTTATTCTCGGGTCATTATTAAGATCTTCAAGCTTAGCATGATGCTCCATTTGTGGATCGTATATAACTGTAACCTACTGTTGCAACTTTCACCTTGATTACACTTCTTTAGTTTGGAAATACATCGAGCATAATTATTGGTGTTTGTAGAGGATAAGAAAATCACTTGCTTGTGATGAAGAGCCTAAATTCAAAGAATTTTTCTGCTAAGAATGAATTTGAAGGCTATTGTCTTGCCACAGGCCAAAAAGGATAACAGCCCCTTTCTACACTCACCTTGCATTGGCCTTAGAAACATTATGATAGTGGGTTTTTATATGTTTCCAAGGTAGGGAGGACTTTGTATTAGAGAGGGAATAGCAAGACTAGGTGATCTTAGATCTATAGGGTGAACTTCATATTTGGAGTGGTGGCTGTCAATGCTATCATGCAAAGGATAGAAACAATATGAAAATCTTCTAACAAACTCAAGGAGCTTTAAAGGAGAGGAACATAGTGGTTTCTAGTAATTTAAGACTTAGGACTTAGGAGAGGACATACCATAAGTTTAGAAGGGCTTGAGAAGAGAGGAAGGGACTCTTCTTGCTAGCTTTTAGGTAGGGTTGCAGCAAGGCAACAGGGTGGCAAGATAGATTCCTTCATAATTAACCTACTCTAAGGAGCTCTGGGATATAGCGTTTGTCTTATTGGAGGTGGGATATCTGAATCTTGGATGCATATTTCAAGGTCTTGAATAACAAATTTTATGAGGATTGCAGGAAGTGGGCATAGTTCTTTCTTTGGGAGAGAGAGATTTGGATTGGATGGGGCAACATTTCTTTGTTCCAGGGCTTTTGTGTGTCCTCTTTGTTGATCCACATTAATTTTGATAACCACAAAATAATTAATTAAGCAGCTAATGAATTTGGTATGGAGCTACAGGGAAATGCAGGTATTCATTAGTCATCAAGAAGAAGAACATGGAATTCAAGCTCTTAACAATGTCTTTGGCTTTAGGAAGGAAGTTTTGAAGAAGAACAAAACAAAAAAAAGGATGATTCAGGCCTTAAATGTTTAAGATTCAGATATTTAGAAAAATATTCCATGAAGAAGAGTCAAGATACAAGACCTAGCACCCTTGGATTCATCAAAACAATGAGTTGAGTTGGGTAGTTGACTAATATGAGAAGAATTCGAACCAAAACAAAGTAGCCGATTCCTATGCCAGCTACTGAGTGAATCTGGGTCATAGACAAAAATTACAGAAGCCATGAGCCAATTAGTCGGCACGGTAGCTGACTACTATGGCATCTTAAAGTAAGCACAGTGAACTTAGCCGGCATAGTAGCCTACTAACCCAATGATAGGCTTTCTAACAACTAGTTCCGACCCATTCTAGCCTACACAATCTTCAATGCAACCACTCCCAATGATAAAAAATAGCTCGTGAACATTGTAATCCTTTATTAAAAGACTATAAATACAAACTTAAATCAGTGATTTAATAGAGCTTTTAAGAAGTTTTAAGTATGGAAATAAAGGAAAAACTTAAGAAAAACCAGAGAGATTCTAGCCTTCTTTGTTTCAAGAGTTGTTGTGCTTCAAGGGACTCAAGGTCATTAAAATCTCGTTCAAGGCTTCACCAAACAACTCAATAAGCTTCCTCAAGTGCTCAAGCTACAATATTCAAGAAGGAGAATCTTATTTAAGAGAAGTCCTTTCATAAATTTGTAAAGTATCATTATTATCATATTTGCTCACTTAGAAGCTTTTATACTGATACTTGTATCATTTCCTATTTGTCTAAGTTTCAACTTAATTGAAACTTGTCTTGGGTGTGCCAAACCCAAAATTGGTAGTTTGTTTGGCCTCCTCGTGCCATGTAAATGAGAAGCTAACTAAGTTAGCTAGGGATTGCAATCGTTAAGGAAATGATTAATGGAGTGAATTTTTAAGGAGTTCTTGGGGATTAGATGTAGGTGAAAGGTTAGCACCAAACCACTATAAATCTCTTGTGTTTGCATGTGATTAGCTTCTTATGTTTAATTGCTTTTCACTTCACTTCACATATAATTATGCATAAAGAACTCAATTAATTTGAAAGAAATTATATATAGACTCTAGTAAGTAGACCTAAAGATTATCCTATAATTGAGATAAAATGAGTTTATAGAAATAACTAGATGAGCATCGAAACATTGTTAGGAATAAGGCAAACTAGCAGCTAAAGGTTACAATCAAGAAGAAGGCATTGATTTCGATGAAAACTATGCACATGTGGCTAGATTAGAAGCAATTAGATTTTTACTTGCCTTTGCATATTATATAAATTTTAAATTATTTTAAATAAATATTAAAAGTGCATTTTTGAATGAATATATTTCTAAAGAAGTTTATGTAGAGTAACCACACGGATTTGAAAGTTGTGAATATCCAAACTATGTTTTTAAATTGAACAGAGCTTTATATAGTTTGAAACAAGCACCCTCGATATGGTATAAAAGATTAAACAAGTTTTTGATTAGCAATAATTTTATTAGAGGAAATATAGATACAACTCTATTTATAAAGAGAGAAAATGATGATACATTGATTGTACAAATCTATGTGGATGATAATATTTTTGAAGCGACTAATGAAACTTTATGTTAAGATTTTTCTAAGCTTATGCAGGGAGAGTTCAAAATAAGCATGATGGGACAACTCAATTACGTTCTTGAACTTCAAATAAAGCAATTAGAATATGGAATTTTAATTAGCCAAAGCAAGTACATCATAGAGAAACTAAAAAATTTGGCTAATGAGCTCATCATGCAAACTAGACTCAGATGAAAGTGGTAAAAGTATAGATTTAAAGCTTTATAGAGGCATGATAGGTTCATTATTGTTTTTAACTATAAGTAGATCTAATATACTCTTTAGTGTATACATGTATGCTAGATTTCAAGCTAATCCTAAAGAAGTACACTTAAATGCTATAAAAAATATTAAAATATCTAAATAGAACTAAAAATCTTGGTCTTTAGTATTCAAAACAATCATCAATCAATTTAATTGGCTATTCAGACTCTGATTTTGCTGGATATAAAATAGATAGAAAATCAACTAGTGGAACCTATCAATTCTTAGGGGTTAACTTAATCTCATGGTTTAGCAAGAAGCAAACTTCACTACACTATCTATGAGTGAGGCCGAATATATTATAACTAAAATTTGTTGTGCTTAAATCTTATGAATTAAACAACAACTAAAGAATTATGGTGTCAAACTTAAAGACATTCCCATAAAATATGATAGTACTAGTGCTATTAACTTAATTAAGAATCTCATTCAATACTCAAGAACTAAGCACATTGAAATAAGACATTATTTTATAAGAGATCAAGTTCTACATGGAAACATAATACTTGATTTTGTATGTATTAAAAAGTAATTGACTGATATTTTTACAAAACACCTTGATGAAATCAAATATTATGAAAT
This sequence comes from Calamus simplicifolius, assembly GCA_900491605.1. Classification (NCBI taxonomy): domain Eukaryota; kingdom Viridiplantae; phylum Streptophyta; class Magnoliopsida; order Arecales; family Arecaceae; genus Calamus; species Calamus simplicifolius. The sequence goes on from UESW01004123.1 coordinate 1,085,147, forward strand.
TAGAAAAGAACTTAACATGTTTGACCCCCTTAGCCTGATGAGTCAGCTGAGCTAAATGATTTTTTAATTTTTTTCTAAATATGATTTTAATGATTAAAATATATGATTAATAGCCTAAGTGACTCATTTAGTAAATCCAACTACATGCAAGTCACCTAGAGATCATTTTGAACAAAGCCCCTTGATTTTTTAGACCCCTAGCATTATGGCACAAAACCTTCTTGAATTAGTTGGCATGGTAGCCAACTAATTAATGACTTGTTAGCCATGCCAACTAACAAGTGAAATCACTCGGTTTTTAAGGGAAGACCGATCGACCCTTTTTCCCACTCTCACTCCTCTCTTCTCAAAACCCTCCAAATCTGTCTCCCAACTAAAGAACCCTCCAAATCCTTGCCTCCACCCTCTCTAGATCCTCTCCTCCTAGATCTAAAGCCCTAGCTAGCTCTATGTCATCAAGGATGAGACTCCCTCGCTCGTGGCAAGCCGACTTCACCACGGATCCATATAGGAAAGCTCCATCTTCGTTGCAAGATCCTCCACCTCCTCCATCCTCTTGAGCTTCTGGATCCCAACCCATGTTTGCTAGAGCCATCTTTAATTAAAGGTTAGTTAATTTTGGCTTTCTAGAAAGGAAAGGGTTTGCCATTGGTAGGTTGCTCCAACACTAAGGATGGACCTACCTATGCAAAACAGAGCTAGCTATTTACCCAAGATCAGTTAGAGAGTTCTACCACAACCTAAGATTTGACTCTAGCTCCGCCACCTCCATGGTGAAAGGAACAAGGATAGAGATTGACCGTGCCATTTTAGGAAACATTCTCAGGGTACCTATTGATGGAATTTTTGAGAATTCCCCTAAAAATAGGGTACATAGAATTGAAACAGTCCTTAGATTAGAAGATGAGGAAGGAGTAGACCTGGTTGAAACTAATTCATTGAATGTAGAGCTTAGGTTACTCCATCACATGATATCCAAGATCTTTGTTTTTCGTGTTGGCAGCTTCTATTTGGTCGCAGAAAGGGATCTAAGCATAATGTATAATATTGTCAGTGATATCCCTCTTGATTTTTCTGAGATAATAATGAATGTGATGAAAGAAACAGTCAATATAGCCAAGGCAGCCTTGCCCTATGGTATACAACTCACCTATATGTTTAAATTTTATGGGATAAGACTTAAGGGTGAGGAAGCAATAAAATTATACCATACATATGTCTACACTGATCATTCTCTTCGTCGTATGGGTTTTACCAAAGTTGGTGGTCAGTGGACTAAAGGAAGGGCTAGGCCAGATGAGGAGGATGAGTCAACTAAGGAGGAGGTACCATCATCACCCCATGCTGAGGCCAGCCCCAAACAAGAGCCTGCAAAGGAGACTACAGTCCCATCAATTGACCCTTATGGGGCTTAGCATTTTGACCATTCTGAAAGATCATATCAGTGCACATCTGTTGAGCTCAGTCAAGAGCAGTTACAATTTATTATGAGAGAGTTAGCCTCTGCACTATCTAGTAGGAGTTCTGGGGAGACTGTTTCTTTATTTGGAGAATTCATGATGGTTCCCTACATTTCTACTATGCATGAGACCCTATCTTAGATGATGATGTGCTTAGATCGACTTGAGCACTCCATGAACATTCTAAGTGAAAGGGTAATGTAGCAGGAGATGAGATGGCAAGGGTCTGGATCAAGTCAAGATTGTATGGAAATTGCTCAGATGTTTGAGGAGATTAGGCAACTCCAAGCTTAGATTATTTCATATGGTGTTAGGTCCAAGAGGCTAAAGGCTTCCTTAGGTTTCGTTTTATCCATGGTATGTAGGATTGGTGGACAGCTGGATCAGCACCTCACTCCTAGAGCTGTTCAGCCACCTACTCAGCCTTTCCAGCCATCTAGACCTACCAGGCCTACATTAACCGCTATTCATCTCCGTACCAAGCCCCCTCATGCTTCTTCCAAGCCGATACACAAGGTCGTGGAGCTGGATCTTCATCTCATCCATCTATAGTTTCATCCTCTGATGAGGATTAGGATGTTTGTCTTGTATCAATTTGTTTTAAATAGTTTGCATTAGGCTGTTTGATCTATATTTGTAATGTAATATGTAGTGAACTTAATGTATTGGTGATGTACATTATAATTTTGTTATGGTATCAAATCACTTGTGATCATTTTGCATTAAAATCTACATTGTATGTCATCTATGTATGAAATTCTATAAATTATTGCATAAAATTCTATATGTATGGAACTCTGTATTGAATCAATGAAGTGTTTATTCCATACGAAACTATCATTATGTATGATTCTATATATTGAATATGTGATATGCTTATCTTTGTTAAACTCTTATTGCAAGGGGGCGAAGAGTACATGTATACACTATCTATTTCACTATCTGTTTCACTGTTTGTTTCACTATTCATATGAAAGCTTAATTGAATAATCAAGAGGGAGACAAACAGAATTTAAGTGCATCTTTCTTCACTCCTTTTTGATTGATAACAAAAAGGGAGAGATAGCTTTGATACAAAAGAGTTCAAGCATACATGTAACAATTGAGTTTCATCGGTTTTGTGTTAGCAACTAAGTTTCAACATTTTACTTGTTAACAAAGGGGGAGATAGCTCTGACACAAAAAGGGGAGAAGAGAGCAAATAAGAATATTAAATTTCAAAACTATTGAGAAAAGTGTACATATGTAACAATTGAGCTTTACTTGTTTTGAAAACAATTTGACTTTGAAAACTACACTATTCAATTTCATTATTTTGAAAACAATACTTGTTTTGAAATCATTTGATATCAAAACCAGATTTTCTGTCATGAAGTGCAGAAGTTTCAGCATGAAGTCCAGATTTTTGGCATGAAACATTGAATTTTGGCATGAACTACTTTCAAATGATATAAAACTCTGTTTGCAAGTTGAAATTCTGAATTTCTAACATATAAACTATCATTTTAGTATAAAATCTCAAAACTTTGGCACAAAGCTTCTCTTTGGCATGAAACTCGCATTTTTTAGCATCAAACCAACTTGAAAATTCAAAATTTTTTAATTTTGATGTAAAAAATGCATGCCTTGCAAAATTAAAAGTTCCGATACAAATTTCAACATCTTGATACAAATCTTCTCTTTTGGCTCATAGCTTATAAATTTTGAGACCAAATTTTTGATTTTTCAATTAACATAAGCATAAATTGTCTCAACCTCATCTAAGGTCAAGATTATTATACTTAGATCATTTAGTCATGTTGAAACTTATACTTTACTTTGATAGTTAATGATTTTGTCATCATAAAAAAGGAGAAGATTGTTGACTCCATATTTATTTAATGATCATAAAATAATTAAGTAAGTGACTAATGAGTTTGGTGTGGAGCTACAATGAAATGCAAGAATTCATTAGTCATCAAGAAGAACGTGGAATTCAAGCTCTTAACATTGTCTTTGGCTCTAGGAAGAAAGTTTTAAAGAAGAACAAGACCAAAGAAGGATGATTCATGCCTTAAATGATTAATATTCAGATGTTTGAAAAGATATTCCATGAAAAAGAGTCAAGATACAAAAGCTAGTACCTTTGGATTCATCAAAATAGGAAGTTTTCATGTCCCTGGAATTAATTTTGGTGATTTGGAACTAAGTAGCTAGCTCCCATGCCAGCTACTGAGGGGAATTTTAAGTGCCATACTGAAGTTAAAGAGAGCATGGTTTAATTAGTCGACATGGTAGCTGACTAACATAAGAAGAATCCATTCCAAAACAAAATAGCCAACTCCCATGCCAGTTACTGAGTAAAATCTGGGTCACAAACAAAAATTACAGAGCCAAGAGCCAATTAGTTGGCATTAATGTAGCTGACTACTATGGCATCTTACAGTAACCAAAGTGAAGTTAGTTGGCATGGTAGCCGACTAACCCAGTGATAGCCTTTCTAATGGCTAGTTCTAATACGTTTCAGCCTATGCAATCTTCAATGCAACTGCTCTCAACTATCAAAAATGGCTAGTAAATATTGTAATTCTTCAGAATGCTATAAATACAAACTCAAATGAGTGATTTAATGGAGCTTTTAAGAAGTTTTAAGTGTAAAAATAAAGAAAAAACTTAAGAAAAACCAAAAAGATTTTAGGTTTCTTTGTTTCAAGAGTTGTTGTCACTACAATGATTATTTAATTAGACTACATCTAAAAAATATAGTCTTTTATATTTAAACTACGTTTTCTAAAATGTAGTTTAGGTGAGTGCAGTTAAAAGTTTCTTTTTTAGGCTACATTTTTTAGACGTAGTTAAAAGTCGAAAAACATAGTCTTTAAATACATTTAGACTACGTTTTTATTAGAAAATGTAACTATAACTATACAAAAGACTACTTTTTTATTGAAAAACATAGTCTATCTTTTGCTTTGTACTATATTTTTATATTTAAAATATAGTATAATATCCAATACTATCATACAAACATATACTTTCAATTCCAAAAAAATCCTAAATATATTGAATTGAAATATCCAATAATGTCATACAAATATATACTCAAAAAAACCCAAATATATTGAATTAAAATATCCAATACTGTCATACAAACATCCATAACATTTCTAGATAATCCAAACTTCAATATACTTTCTAATCAAGAACTATAATATAGTCATTTGACAGTTTTTCTTTAAATAAAACCTTGCAAGTACTCGACCCATTCTCCATGCATAATGTTGATCTCTTCTTATTTATAAGTTTTTTTCTCGCCAAACTGCATATATACATAAGTTACTCAGAAAAGGAACACTAAATAATACATGACAGAAAATCTAAAACCATAAAAAGTACTACTTATATCAAGCATGCAATAATAACCTATCTTTTTATCGATTGAAATGATATGATTCCCAATGATCTCCTTCATATACATGATGACATAATAGCCACATTCAACACCTGTTGGTTGCTTAGGACACTTGAAAAATAAATTTATAAGTTTTTATAAGATTCAAACAAATAAGATCTAATTTTATGAATTATTAAAAAGAATGTGCAACTCAATATACCTGAACTGACTTCCAAGTAAGTATTTTTCTTGCAACTAGGTTAGCTTTAGCATTGTATATTTTGAGTGCACTGATATAACAAAGTATAATAATAATATGAGACTTAAATAATATAACCCAAGTAAATTACTACAAAATTTCTCTCTCTTGCTTGCACCCCAAGCTTTCTCTCTTTCCTAGCATCATTTTTTCTCTCTAAAAGTGAGACATACAAAACTTTCTCTCTCCTCATGATTTTCTCTCTCTAAGCATCATTCCTTCTCTCCTAGCTTGCAGCATTCCTCTCTCTAAAAAAGGGAGGGCATAAACTCTTGGGATGCCTCTTTCTCTCTCTAGACATCTTTCTCTCTCTAACTTATGCCCTAAGTTTCTCTCTCCTAGGTATCCTCTCTCTTGGAGATTCTTTTTCTCTTTTAAATGGGATCAGGTGACTGCCCTATTCTCTCTCTTGATAGATAATTTTTGGTCCAGATCCAAAGATTTTCTGCAATAATTGATCATCAACGGGTTTGTCTTAATAAAAAGCCTTCATACAGACCCCCAAAAGGTTGGGATAACATATCATGATTCGTAGTTGCTGAGATCCATAAATTATATTTAAACATTTTATATTTTGTTTCATAGATAAATAGTTTGCCAATGCTTAAGTCCTGCATTTATTTTTATTTATTAATACCCAACTTTTACATTCTGAGTTAAGTTGAAGCAGACCCCATGTAGTTGGGAAAAGGCTTCGATGAGTTGAGTTGAGTTGTACCCAACTTTTACATTCTAATAGACTTAAAAGCAAACTATAACATGAATTCACAATTCATCAGAAACTTAATAGGCCCACAAGCAATAAAATAGAACATACAAGCTTACTTGATCTAATTTTTGATAACTAAAAATTTACAAAACTCATAATTTAGCTTTTTCATATTAAAGAAAATCCTATCATGTATTAAAATAAATCCCTAAAATTAGTGCTAAGCATGATATCATTTCAAACATTTTTTACAAGATTTAGTAATTATACTAAATTCTAAACAAATAAATTTCTAAATATGGAATATTTAAAAAAAATCAACTAATTTGGGGTTTTCGAGTAGTCATATAGAAATTTATAAAATATAATTTTAAATCATTAATAATTTTAAAAATTACTTTAACCATAATCGAGTTTACTTACCTCTTCAAATAAAATTACTAGGCACTAATCACTAATTTTTGAGGCTCGAGGACTTCATCATCCCTCTTGATCCTTCAATTTCTATCCTCTGGACTACTAATTTAATACCAAAAGATCTTCATTGAGCAATATTTATAGAATTTTTTTTTAAAACAAATAAATTTTCTACTCTTCATAAAATACTAATTTTCTAAAATCAATAAACTTTGAGTTTTTGTAGGATACCCATTTTTTAAAGAAAACTAAAAGAATAAATGTCCATTAATATTTAAAATAGATTCTTGTCTCAAACTAACTTCCATCTCATCCAACATAATTTAAAATATAAAAATTTATATAAAAAATTAATTTATCTTTAATCATTATCAATGGTATTTCATAATTTATCAAAAGTTTGTTAATACTAATTTATGTTCATGAAATTAATGCTTTCCTTAATTGAACTCCAATTTGAATGATTCAAGATGCATTAAAAAGCTAACTCAATATCGAACATTATGAATATAGATTCGATTAAAAATTTTTATTATAATTTTTTGATAATTTTTTAATTCAATCTAGTCAAATTAAATCTTAATCATATTAATTCATAAAAAGTGTTCATCACATAACATTACTTATAGTATTTTCTGAATTTACAAATATTGAAGATAAATATTAACACTCTTCAAAGTTTTGTACGTGCTAGAAATACCCTTCACAACTTTGTATAAGGACTTTTTTCAATTTTTTTCTAGAATTGATGTGGTACACAAGGGAAGTTAACTATTAAGTTACCAAGCTAGCTTTAGTGGGCCAAGGGAACTCTAATTTGCATATAATGGATGCCCCAATGTATTTTCAACATCAAAATATCCATTAAAAATATAGAGGAGAAAACAATAGAAATTGATATGATCTATTATGAGAATTTCCTATTCATTGAGTATATCTTGTAGTATTTTTTTTTATTTGATATACTGTAAATGTCATCTCCTAATATAGCTATTATTTATGATTTTTGGTACAACTAATGCGAGGCTTGGCCTAACTTGGATTAAGGCCTGATGATCACCCCACCCACTAGATAGGACTGAAAGGATATTAATTCTAACCCATATGCAAAAGATGCCAACCAATTGTATGCACTAGTGATTGTCCCACTAGTTGAGCTCTAAAGGAACCCATTTCTGCACACATGAAATATCATTATATAGAGTATGTGCTAGTAATCATTCTATTAGGCATTAATAATTTTCATCTATGCAAGACAAGCCCTTGGGCTGAAACTTCTTGCTATACTAATGTTGGCAGCTATTAGAAATAGGAGAGATTGTTCCCCATCTTGGAGGGCCAGAACAAGGGAGGCCTATGTCCTTTTCCTTTCCAAGACCTATGATGGGAACTGACTGGCACAGATGATTAGAGATGGAGGGGAGAGAGAGGAAGAGACTGACCTCTTGATGCTTTGATGAGAAGATGAGAAGGGAACTCATCAAAATTTAGGATGATTCATCAATAGCTTAAGGATCAATCGATCTTTTGTGTTTCATATCATGGAAGGAGGGAGGAATTTTAATAAAGGAATTCAGGGCTCCGTCTCCACCTTGTTGACCATGATTGGGACTACAAGTCTCATCATTCCTAGCAAGGCAGGTTCCCTTGTCTATCTCAGACTAAGTTTCAGGATTAAGGCTAGAAGTAGGCACTGGGTCATACCGCCCATAGGCCAGCACAGCTCGGCACAAAATGGGCCGTGCCTGACATGGCCCGGTACTGCTATAGTATTGTGCCATGCTGGCACAACCCGTTAAATCATGCCGTGCCGGACTCAAAAAAAAGGATTTTTTGAGTCCGGCACGGCACGGCCCATGACGGGCCTGTGCCGGCCCACCGTGCCGGCACGGCATGGCCCATCGTGCCGACCCGCCATGCCAGCCCATCGAGCAAGCACGACCCATCAGTGCCTGATAATTTTTTTAAAAAATATTTTAAATAATTAAAATTTTTAGGATATGAAGCCATAAATTAATATAATGCCATCTTAATAGTGGAGGGTTTGGCATAGACCCCTATCAGTTTATTAATTTAAAATCAAATAGTATATGAAAGAAGGGGGGCTAGGCTTGACATCTAGAATACAATAAGAAAGAAGAAAAAAATAGAGATAACTCACTTTAACAATTAAAAAAAATACATTATTAGAAGTGAAACCTATATTATTAGAAGTGACACCAATTCAAGCCTCAGAAAGACATAAGGCACATATAAAAGGCCTTGTTAAAGCACACTCTATGCTCCAAGAGCATCAATCTCAGCTTCTCTCATGTTAAAAAAGACTTTGTGCATGGATCTTCAATGCACAAAGCGCGCACCGGATGCGCGGTGTTTGCCAGTCTGGTCCTCAGGCTAGTCCATAAGATGATTCCTGGGCCTACTGTGCTCTTTGGCTGTTTTGCTCAACAAGAGCATGGTTAACATCAAGAGACCAAACTTTCTTGCTTGACTCGTTCATGATGCATACAGTACACCGGACGACCTAGTCTTTCTTATAAATTTGAGTCTTCATGAGAATATCTAAACTTAGTAGGTCTTGTTCCTTTTTGTTTTGTTTTTGTTTTTTTCCTTCTGATGTCGTTAAATTATGAATAAATGGACAAAAGCTGAAGAGGATGGCATTCAAACATGCAGCACGCCTTAAATATAATAATGCAAATGTAACCAAAAAGATATATACTAGTGATGTATTACTACAAATGTGACTCACAAGTTATAGTCAATTACATACAATAGTTAAAACTAGACTTGCAGACTTTAACACAATTAAAAGATTGGACCAATAGCTCAATGATCCAATAAATGGATCAATGGTTGAATAGTATAAATAATTAAAAAAATAAAACTAAAAAATGATTCGCAAGGATAATTAGAGATAATTTTTTAATAAAATTTAATTAATATAATAGCTAAAAAATTTAAATTCTTAAAATTAAATTATTTAAACCCTCAATATCCCCATATGGACCATGCCTGGAATGGCCAAGCCATGCCGGGCCAGGCACGGCCCATTCAGGCCAAGCACGGCCCATCCGGGCCAGGACAGGCCTGGCACGGCCCGTGGCCCAAAATGGGCCACGTGCCGTACCGGGCCAAACTTTTTAGGAAACGGACCGTACCTGGCACGGCTCATTTTCTGGAACGGCCCCACGGGCCTAGGCCGGCAGTGCCCACCTCAAACTGAATTTGGGCTAGTCAACTTAGTTCATGACTGATTCAATAGCTTGGGTGTTTTTTAAAACTGAATTTGGGCTAGTCAAGTGGACCAAGCCCATTCCATTAACAAGTGATGCTGGAATGGCTAGCCCTCTCATTCCCACGACCTAATAAAAATTTCAACCTCGACATTTTCATCCTAGAGCTTTCAAATATTTAGGAGTAAGTTTTCATTTTGTCTTCAAGCTCCCTATTCTCTCTTTCAGTGTGGTTGTTCCACTATACTTTCACTGCTCAACTCTAATATAAATCCTTCATAACCAATTCATCCACTTTTAGTTAGCAGCTTCAACATTTCCTATGAGTTTAAAATTTATAGACTTAACCATTCCCACTATTTAGTCTTCGCTATTACTTCTAATTGAACTTATAAGGTAACAAGATCCTTCACCGTTGTACAAGCATTTATGCATAGGCTTAGATATCTGAGACACAAGGGTCAAGTTGTAATACCTATTACCACTGCATTAAAGGCTTGAATGTCTCGCTGAGTCATAGATTAGACATGAGCTTGGGTCTTTGGCTTCTGCTTGCCTCCCTAATCTTGACACTTGGAGCTAGATACAGGGGTCTATATATGAAGTTGATGGCCTTGATGCATGTATTTGCAATGTCAAATCATTATAGGAGTACTTATCATAATGAGAACAATTCACTACCCTATGGCTGTTAGGGTTTAGACCTGTGATTAATAGCAATGGGATTCCCTGTTGAACAAGAACTAGAACTAAGGATTCCTAATCCTGTTAGGTTTAGACCTTGATGAATAGCAATGGGATTCCCCGTTCAACAAGAACTAGAACTAAGGATTTCTAATCCTGTTAGGTTTACTTCTTGAAAAAGGAGGAAGATGGGGAGGAGAAAGAAAGGGCTGCCGCCCTATGATGAGAGAAGGGAATTTTTGGGAGAAAAGAATCTGTTCTCTATTTCATCCAAACCCTAGAGACTAGGGTTTAAATACATCCACGAAGTGGGCCAGGCCCAGACTCAACAAAAAAACTCCCATGGACTAAACCAATGAGATTAAACTAATCCCCAAGCCCGTGTACACCCGTGACTTGATTTAATCTCAACCCTTGGACTCAAACCCAGCCCAATACAAGTTAGCCCACCTGGGCCTTGATAGCACCACACCAGGCCCAACAATCTCCACCTTGGTGCTTTCAAGGCCTCAGCACACGTCCACTGTGTCCATCAGCTTTAACAACGAAATACACTTTTGAAAACTGTCCCGTGGAAGAACCTTAGTCAGTGCATCTGCTGGATTTTCTTTGGTGTATACCTTCACCAGCTCCACCTCACCATCTTCCACCAGCTCTCTGATCCTGTGGTATCTGAGGTCAATGTGCTTCGTCCTGGCATGATAGACTGCATTCTGCGCAAGCATCAGAGCACTCTGGCTGTCACTATGCACCTGGACAACCTTCTGATCAAGTCCCATCTCCAGCATCAAGCCCTTCAGCCAAAGAGCTTCCTTTGCTGCCTCTGTGATACCTATGTATTCTGCCTCCGTGGTAGATAAGGCTGTGATGGGCTGCAGACATGATCTCCACGATACTGGACCACCAAACAGGCTGAACACAAAGCCTGTTGTGGATCTCCTAGTGTCCACATCTCCACCAAAGTCTGCATCCACATACCCATATAACTGCCCACGAGCCTCCTTGGATAAGTTGGATCTCTCAGCACCTTCTTGCTGTCCATAGCAAATACCAACCCCAACTGTACCTACCAAGTACCTGAAGATTCCCTTTAGTGCTCGCCAGTGCTCCCTGCCAGGGTGCGCCATGAACCTGCTCACCTGGCTCACTGCATGGGCTATGTCTGGCCTACAACATACCATGGCATACATAAGGCTCCCAACACCAGAAGCATATGGTACCTTCTCCATCTCCTGAGCCTCCACCTCAGTCTGTGGTGACATGGTCTTCGATAAGGAAAAATGTGCTGCCAAAGGTAGTGCTGTCGGTTTGGCATCCTTCATCCCATATCGCTCCAGAATCCTTTTAATGTAGCCACCCTGACTCAGATGCAGCACACCCTTGGATCTATCTCTGATGATTTCCATCCCTAGGATCTTCCTGGCTGGCCCCAGATCCTTCATCTCAAACTCCCGAGACAAAGCTATCTTCAGTTCCTGTACAGCCTTCTCACTCTTGCATGCTATCAGCATGTCATCTACATACAAGAGTAAGTACATCCTAGACCCATCATCCAGAGATTTAACATACACACAAGAATCATACTCACACCTGGAAAGTCCAATGCTCCTAACATAAGTGTCAAATCTCTTGTACCACTGCCTCGGCGACTGCTTCAGCCCATACAGAGATTTCTTCAGCAAACAGACTTTCCCATCTGATCTTGGTTCTCTAAACCCTGGTGGCTGCTCCATGTAGATGCTCCAAATGACCATGGAGGAATGCTGTCTTCACATCCATCTGCTCCAGCTCCAAGTCCTGAGCTGCTACAATACTCAATAATAGTCTGATGGAAGTGTGCCTGACAACTGGAGAAAATATCTCACCATAATCGATGCCTTCTTTCTGAGAGTATCCTTTGGCCACTAGTCTTGCCTTATACCTGATACCCTCTTGTTCTGAAGCTCCTTCCTTGCGCTGATAAACCCATTTACAACCAATGGGTTTCTTTCCTTGTGGCAGCTGGACCACCTGCCACGTATTATTTCTGTGAAGAGACTGCATTTCCTCTGCCATAGCATGGATCCACCTATCTCTATCCTGACTTTCCATAGCCTCTTCATAGGTGAAAGGGTCTCCATTTGCTGTCACCAGGGCATATGACAACGAATCCTCGAAGCCGTATCGAACTGGTGGTCGCACGTTCCTCCTGGGCCTTTGCTGTGCGATCCCAGTATCAGTCCCCTGTTCAGCTGCATCCTGCTGAACTCCCTGGCTTCTACCCCCTCTGTCAGTCCTCTCCACCTGAATCTCAAATCCTCCTGGTCCACTAGCAAATGGCACAACTGTATAGGAGGTTGTCTGACTAGTGTTACCGTGTTCTACCTCCTGTAGTCCCTGCTGTGCATCCATGCCACTTCTGTTCTGGAGGATTGAGCTCTCATCAAAGGTTACATCTCTGCTGATGACAACCTTCTTCTCCAAGGGGTCCCATAGCCGATACCCCTTGACTCCTCGCGGGTAGCCTAGGAACACCATCTTCTTAGACCTGGCATCCAACTTACTCCGCTCCCCAGCTCCAACATGCACATATGCTGTGCATCCTAACACCCTTAGATGGTTTAGGCTTGTCTTCCTTCCAGACCATATCTCCTCTGGAATGTCTCCATCTAACCTGGTGTGCGGTGACCGATTGACCAAGTAGCTAGCTGCATCTACTGCGTCAACCCAGAACATCTTTGGAAGCCCTGCCTGCAGCCTTAAGCATCTTGCCTTTTCCAATAGTGTTCTGTTCATCCTCTCAGCCACCCCATTCTGTTGAGGAGTTCCCATCACCGAGAAGTGCCTTCTGATGCCCCACTCCTCACAAAAAATCTGGAACTCCCTGCTGGTGTATTCCCCGCCATTATCAGACCTCAGACACTTCACACTTTTACCCTGCTCCTTCTCCACCTCAGCCTTCCAGATTTTGAACTTGGTGAAGACCTCTGATTTCTCCTTCATAAAGTAGATCCACAGCTTCCTTGAGAAATCATCTATCAGGGTCATAAAGTATCTGGCCCCATTCCTTGCAGAAACTGGGGCTGGTCCCCAGACATCTGTGTGTACTAACTCCAGGGGTTCAGCACTCCTAGCTGTGCTGACTGAGAACTGTACTCTCCTCTGCTTTCCCATCTGACAAGGCTCACAGATCTCCATATCTCCGCTACTCAAGTCTGGAAGCAGACCTCTCTTGCTCAGTTCTTTCATCCCCTTGTCTCCCATGTGGCCCAGGCGGTAATGCCACATCCTGTACACATCCGGGGATCTTGCTCCACAGCTGCCACCTCAGATTTCACAGTCATCACAGAGCCCTCCATCTTGTATAGATTATTTTCCAGCCTCCTCCCTCTCATCACCACCATGGCTCCATTGGAGATGTTCAGAACTCCACTCCTGGCACGACTGCTGAAGCTGTATCCAGTCCGCTCCAAGTACCCCAGTGATACCAGATTCTTCTTGAGTTCTGGGACATGCTTCACACTGGTAAGAGTGCGCACTATACCATCAAACATCCTCACCCTCACTGTGCCAATACCTGCCACCTTGCAAGGGTGATTATCTCCAAGAGTCACATTCCCCTCCTCAACCTCTATGTAAGTACTGAACCACGACCGGTTGGGAGTGTAATGATGAGAACAGGCTGAATCCAAGGTCCACATCTCTGTGCTGTGCCTGTGATCATCTGATACAACCAAGAGATCATCCTCCACCTCCTGATCTGCAACTGTACTCACAGACTCAGATCCTCCTTTTTCTCCCTTCTGATTTTTCCACTTAGGACAATTCTTCTTAAAATGTCCTACCTCTCCACACTTATAGCACTTCAGCTCTCTCTTGCCTTTCCTGGACTTTGATCGTCCTCCAGACTTACTTCTGTCCCTGCCCCTACCTCTGCCTGTCCTTTCCCCAACTGATAGACCCTCCTGGGGAACAGCTTCCTTGGTCATCTTCTCCCTCTGCTCATTCGTCCGAAGCACCGAGACAATATCTTCATAAATTAATGTCTCCTTCCCATAGAGCAGTGTTGTGACCAATGAGTCATAAGACATGGGCATTGAACATAAAAGCAGAAGTGCTTTATCTTCTTCCTCCATCTTGACCCCGACATTCAGAAGTTCATTGCTCATCTGGTCGAATATTTGGATGTGACCCAGCACATCTCCACCTTCTGACATCGAAGGCTGTAGAGGCGCTTCTTCAACATCAACTTGTTGCACATATTCTTCCCCATATAGAGGGTGTGCAACTTCGTCCAGAGTCCCTTCGGGGTCTTCTCCTCCAGCACTGAATAGAGGATTGAATCCGCCAGACAGCCCCTGATCATTGAACATGTCTTCTTCTCCAATAAAATCCACTGCTTGTCTGTCATCCCATCTGGCCTTTCCTCCAAAGCCAAATCTAAACCCTGCTGCACAAGGAGGTCCTCTACCCGGACTTTCCACATGGAGAAACTTCCCTTCCCATCAAACTTCTCAACCTCTATTTTTATGCTACTCCCCATGGCCAATTCCAAAAAATAGCACAAAAATAAATTTTATAAAATAGAGAAGTACCTTGACGAGATTCTGTTGAAATTATTTCAACTCCTTGAAGGCCTCCAGATTACTCCTTGAACCAGGCTCTGATACCACTTGTTAGGGTTTAGACCTGTGATTAATAGCAATGGGATTCCCTGTTGAACAAGAACTAGAACTAAGGATTCCTAATCCTGTTAGGTTTAGACCTTGATGAATAACAATGGGATTCCCCGTTCAACAAGAACTAGAACTAAGGATTTCTAATCCTGTTAGGTTTACTTCTTGAAAAGGAGGAAGATGGGGAGGAGAAAGAAAGGGCTGCCGCCCTATGATGAGAGAAGGGAATTTTTGGGAGAAAAGAATCTGTTCTCTATTTCATCCAAACCCTAGAGACTAGGGTTTAAATACATCCACGAAGTGGGCCAGGCCCAGACTCAACAAAAAAAACATGGACTAAACCAATGAGATTAAACTAATCCCCAAGCCCGTGTACACCCGTGACTTGATTTAATCTCAACCCTTGGACTCAAACCCAGCCCAATACAAGTTAGCCCACCTGGGCCTTGATAGCACCACACCAGGCCCAACAATGGCCCTACTAGAAACAATCAAAATAGGCTTCAAAGAACAAATGGAAGTTCATTTCAGTGTGACATATCCTACATTTGGCATAATGAGATCCCTTTCCATTCTAGGCTTCATGAACATGCTAGGAGGTATCTTGATGTTTTGATGGGCTACTTGAAGGTTTTTTTTTTTTCTTTTTTCGCCACCCACCTATCATTAATTCCACTATGATCTTCTTCTTACTGCACATTCTCTGGCTATTTTTCAACTAGCTTCACATTTTTTTACCACCTCCCTATAGTTGGTCAACTCCATTGGTCAAACATTGGCCTAGACCTTTGGCTTCACTACAAGAAATGTGGTATTTGTGGCGAACCTATTATGGCGAAATATTTTCGTCGTTATAGGATACCTTATAACGGCGAAATAAAAATTAAATTCATCATAACAATTATTTATTACGGTGAAATAAATTTTCGCCGTAATATAAAGACTTATTACGACGAAATTAGAAATTCGTCGTAATAAGTCAATATTTTATTTTACGAGTTTTTTTTTAAAATTTTTCTATCTTTATATTACGGCGAAATATTATTTCGCCGTAATATAAAGACTTATGACGACGACATTATAAATTCGTCGTAATAGGTCAACATTTCATTTTACGAGTTTTTTTTTTAAATTTTTTCTATCTTTATATTACGGCGAAAGATTATTTCACCGTAATATAAAGACTTTACGACGAAATTAGAAATTCATCGTAATAGGCCAACATTTCATTTTACGAGTATTTTTTAAAATTTTTTTATCTTGTTATTACGGCGAAAAATAAGTTTCGCCGTAATAAAAAGACGTATTACGATGAAATTAAAATTTCGTCGTAATAAGACAACATTTATTTTACGAGTTAATTTTTTTTAATTTTTCTATTTTTTTATTACGGCGAAATTATTTTTGCCATAATAAAAAGACCTATTACGACGAAATTAAAATTTCATCGTAATAAGACAACATTTCATTTTACGAGTTTTTTTTTAAATTTTTTTATCTTTTTATTACGGCGAAAAATAATTTTCGCCGTAATAAAAAGACGTATTACGACGTAATTAAAATTTCGTCGTAATACGACAACATTTCATTTTACGAGTTTTTTTTTTAATTTTTTTATCTTTTTATTACGGTGAAAATTATTTTTCGCCGTAATAAAATACTTATTACGACGAAAGTAAAATTTCGCCGTAATAAGACAACATTTCATTTACGAGTTAATTTTTTTTAAATTTTCTATCTTTTTATTATGGCGAAATTATTTTTCGCCGTAATAAAAAGACAACATTTTATTTTACGAGTTTTTTTTTAAATTTTTTTATCTTTTTATTACGGCAAAAATAATTTTCGCCGTAATAAAAAGACGTATTACGACGTAATTAAAAGTTCGTCGTAATACGACAACATTTCATTTTACGAGTTTTTTTTTTAATTTTTTTATCTTTTTATTACGGCGAATATTATTTTTCGCCGTAATAAAAATACTTATTACGAAAATTAACATTTCATCGTAATAAGTCAATACTTGCCCCTTTTCCGCTGATGCCCGCTCTCTCCTATGAGCACCTACCCATTCGCGAAACCCTAACCCTCATTCGTTCGCCGACCCCCCTGCGAGTTCCTCTCCTCCGCCACACCCCGGACGCCGGAACTAGGGGAAAAGGTGTCGACCCCCGCGAGCTCCTCTCCACCGCCACACCCCGGACGCCGGAACCAGGGGAGAAGTCGCCGACCCCGTGAGCTCCTCTCCGCTGCCACACCCCAGACGCAGGAACCAGAGGAATTTCATAAATGTACGTGCTATCCTTCTTTGCTTCAGTAGCCAGTATGAACTCATTTCTGAATGGCCAATGCATTTTACAAATTACTGAAGAGTATGTACTGGAGATGTGCTTGATAACTTCTCTGGTAGTCGGAGTTCCAATGCCTGCTTCCTTCTGTTTATATTGCTTTCAACTGTCTTCTTTCCTTCTTCTTTGGTGTCCGTTATCTCTCTCTGTTTTGCATTACATGATCCAATCTTCTTGTATTGGTGATGCGCTACCTCTTTTGTCTCGATATTTCTTCTGATTGTTATTTTTCTTTCGTGCATTTTCTCTTTAGAAGTTTCGCTGCATTTTATTTTTTTGCCCAGTTCGATCAGATTGTCCTCTGCCTTTTTGTTTTGTGTCTCCCTTCTCTATATTATCTCGATTACATCCGGTGGCTTCAGTTGTTGTTTCTACCGATCGATTTACTTCCACTTTTTCTCCCTTGAATGATAGCGTCGCATATTCCAACTTTCCTCTGCTTTTTGTTACTCAAATTTCCTTTGTTCTCACCAAATTTCTCGAGTGCCTTTCGTCAATGATTGCTCTTTTGTCTGGCAGGCGCATGCAATCTTCTCTACTTGTCAATATGTTTCAGATCGCATTTGTTTTGCTCCAATTCGGCTATCATGTTTTTGGACTGGTTTCATGCATTTTTTAACACCATTTATCATATAACTTTGTCCTCCTCCTCCTCCTCCTCCTCCTCCTCCTCTTGTTGTAGCATTTCACATCTTGTTTTATTTCAAAAGTCTACTTAATGTATCCGTTTTCATTACCTTGAGCTCTGTCTGTTTCGTGTGCTTCGGCTTCTCTCCCTGTTTCAGAGTGGAGGATTCTGCTTAATATTGAATTTATTTGAGTATTCTGCTTCCATAATTATGAAGTCCTGCTAGATGTATAGTTATGTTGTCGAGCTTTATGTTTGAGCTAGCCATTCTTTGATGGAACCCATGTGTATTTCATTTAATGTTGACTAATGATGGATTGTTTAAGATGACTACATCCCAGGGACTTTTAGTTACAACACTCTTGGCTTTCAAGTTTGTTATCTCTAATGGCAGTGTCCAGATCCCTCATCTTTTATTCTGACCACCCCCAGTGATGCATTGGTTCATTGGCCTAGTTCGGAAAGGGGATAAACGGCAGTTATAACTGGAATGTCTGTCGATCAGCTTGCTACATTCTAGTGTGGGTTACTTTATGTAGGGGAACATAATTTTTCTGTTTGAGTTTAAAAGATGGATAATTAAAAGATCTTCAGTTAATTTGACTTGCCAGTTTTAGACAGATTAAATGTCATATATATGGTGGAACTTAGAGCAGTTAATTTGACTTGCCAGTTTAAAGGATTTGTTTTCAATACTTCTTTATGACAATCTTTGACTTCGCATTTTTTTATATTCAAAATTTGTCATTTTTAGCTGTTTTCGTGTAAGAGTTTGATAAAAATTTGAAATTGGCCTCTCTGTCTGGTTCTCAGACTAACGGGATTTGCAAAGGAGAACTCTTTGAGAAAGCAATGAGATTAATGGGATCGTTTATTGCTTTGAAAGAGTGTCATGATCAATCCCTGGAGAAATTTGCAATCTTGTCAAGAGCTGATCTTGGCACAGCAAGTAGTCATTTTGAGGAAGTAAAATTGGGAAAAAAAAAATGGAGTAGTTGATGAAGGACATAGCTGTTGATTATTGGCTACAAGAATAAGCGAAAAGGTGGATTACTTGCTTGAAAATATGAAACTTGAATACCTAAAAGGTTAAAATTAGCATACTGGAATATGGTTCTGATCAATTGCTTCTTCTATCTTCCTTCTTAGCATGGTAAATCTTACGGGCCAAACAAAATAAAGACAATGGAAAGGAAGAAGAAACATAATAGATATAATGGCAGGATGGCATATGGATTTGGATTACATAACTTTTCATGCCTATTTGAGAGACAAGAAATAAGCTGGGTTATAAACTAGGTGGAGATGATGACAGTTATGTTAGTCCGGATTATGGAAAACTAATTGAAATGGAACAAAATGGTAAGTCAAAAGCACTTTCTTGATCCATAGCAAATAGGAGAGTATGTTTAGGAAAGACAGTTAAAAAATGCTGAGAAATCAGGTGACTTTGTTTAGGACAATTCTCATAGAGACTTCGAAAAGAAGTCAGGTGGTGATAGGTCAGTGAAGGGGAGGATGGTTCCCTTGATGGGAAGGTGTAAGGGAGAAAAATAAAGGCTGAGGGAAAGCTCAAACAGGGAATGCTTCCTCATACTTAGTTCTGTCATTTTATGGGATTAACTGAACTTTACTTAATGATTGTTTGGAATACCACTTTTGACAGGGATTAACTCTTTTTAATATACTACGGATAATGTGTTAGAATAGGTAATCAAACATATAGATGAACTTAATGATTGTTCTGTCATTTGAGTCTCGTAGTTCAGTTACTCTGTTGAACCTGAACTGCACTGATAGTGCACAGGGCTGCACTTGAATTACTTAATAGATGGAACAAAGTTTGCCATTTATGTTAGCAAGATAATTTTGTAAAAGTTATTCTGTACAAGCAGAATCGAAAAGCATATTACTTAATACTAACTCAACCTTCTTTCTTTGGCTGCTTGGATCACTTCATTTGCCTATTTCTTTGCTACTCAGATTTAATAGTCAATTTGCTATTGTTGTTTTTTGGTATTAGCAACTGCAAATTACTTTCAGCTGGTAGCTAACTTTTTCTTTTTTGACGTACAACAGCTGGTAGCAAATTACTTTCAGTGGCTATTATCCGGAGGTCGGTGGGGGTCCATTCCATTAAAGGACAGCAGCTATATCATCCCTCGGTTCAATGTAAGTTTCATTCGTAATTTGAGTATATATGTCAATGTTCTTCTAGATGGGTCGATGCTTTGATGGTATATATTGCTAGATGGAGTGTAGAAAGGTCTAGGAAAAATCTAGGTGCCCCCTTTTGTTTGTTGTGGAGGGGAGGGGATTGGATTCCAAAGAATCAAATGGAGCAATGAAAACTTACAATCAGCTTAGTGAATTGCCCTCACATTGTAGGGCTTTTCAATGAGAGTAAGAAGGGAATAAATGTAGGAGAGAGGGGATTTGTTAAATTGCTATGTTTTTTATGCCTTTGATTTTAAGAAAATTCAGCATACTTACTGTTTGGATTCATGATGTTATAGTAGGACAATTCACTGAAAAAAAAAGAAAAATTTTATCACTAACATATCCTTGCAACAAACAGCTGTTGTACGTCACCAACGATGCCGATTGATAAGAGTTGGATACATAAGAAACGAAATTGTCCAGAATATGATGCCGGTATTAAGAAGTTCATAGAAAAGGCAAGGCTTCATGTTAATGAAGAAGGGAAGATACGTTGTCCTTGTGTGCGGTGTTATAATGGCAAATGGCATAAGCCTGATTTAGTTAAATTACACTGTATGTTAAAGGGTTTCTCGAAGACGTATCAGACGTGGTATTTTCATGGAGAACAGTTTGGAAGCAATGTCTCAGATGAAAATGAGAATGAAGATGATGACCCAGAAAGGGAACAAGATGAGATGGTCGAAGCATTGCAGGACATCGCTGGCCCAAGTGGTGCTCACACTGAGGTTGGCAATGATGATGACAATCCGATGATGTCTGACCATGAAAGGACCGATCACAGTAAGAAATTGGATGATCTTTTCAATGAGGTGGAATCCGAGCTTTATCCTGGATGTGAAAAGTTTTCTTCTTTGACATTCTTAGTGAAGTTAATGCACATTAAGGTCCTCAATCGGTGGACAAATAAGTCTTTCAATATGTTGCTTGAACTATTAAAAGAGGCATTTCCGAATGGTACTAGAATACCATCTTCGCACTATGAGGCCAAAAAGAAGATGAATGAGTTGGGTTTAGGCTACGAGAACATACATGTATGCAAGCATGATTGTGCTATCTTTTGGAAGGAGAATGCCTATTTAGAAAAATGTCCGGTATGCAACGAGCCTAGGTACCAAGTGGTTAAAGACAAAGGTAAGAAGATACCTTATAAAGTTATGCGGTATTTTCCACTCACACCTCGTTTGAAACGTCTATATGCCTCAAGATATACAGCTGAAGATATGAGGTGGCACTATGATAAGCGACCGATCACAGATGGGGTGTTACGGCATCCAGCAGATGGAGAAGCATGGAAAGATTTTGATCAAAAGTATCCTAATTTTGCCAGTGAACCAAGAAATGTAAGGTTAGGTCTTGCTTCAGACGGATTCAATCCATTTGGGAACATGAGTAATGCATACAGTATGTGGCCCGTCATTTTAGTACCTTATAACTTGCCTCCATGGAAATATATGAAAGAGACATTCTTTATGATGTCGTTGCTTATCCCCGGTCCTAAATCTCCAGGAAGGGATATGGATATATTTTTAAGGCCAATAGTGGATGAACTTAAACATTTATGGACCGAAGGTGTTGATGTATATGATGCATCTACCAAAGAGAGTTTTCGGATGCACGTAGCTGTTTTATGGACTATAAATGATTTTCCAGCATACTCATTATTATCTGGTTGGAGCACAAAGGGTTATAAGGCATGTCCAGTTTGTAATGAGCAAACCTCATCCAAAAAGCTGAAAGACAAGATTTGCTATATGGGACATCGCCGTTACTTGCCTATTTATCACAAGTGGCGAAATAGTAGACTCCATGATGGAAGTAGAGAGCATGGAGTCAAACCAAAAATGTTGACCGGAGAAGAAATTTTAATGCAATTAGAACACATAGCTGCTGAACAGTCCGGAAAGCATCCAAACAATAAACATCGAAAGCGAAAGCGTGCACCAAATGAGTTGAATTGGTATAAGAAGAGCATTTTCTTCGAGTTGGAGTATTGGTCATCATTAAAATTGAGACATAACTTAGATGTAATGCATATTGAGAAGAATATATGTGACAATGTCGTGGGAACTTTATTAAGCATCGAAGGTAAGACAAAAGACACATATAAAGCAAGAGAGGACCTGGCTTCAATGGGGATCCGAAGGGAGTTGTGGTTACAAACTCAAGGTAATAGAGTTTATAAGCCTCCTGCATCTTACACCTTAACATTAGATGAAAGAAGACAATTCTGTAAGTGGCTAAAATCTGTGAAGGTGCCCGATGGATATTCTTCCAATATTTCAAGGTGCGTAAATGAAGGTGATGGAAAGATATCCGGCTTGAAGACACATGATTGTCATGTACTACTTCAAAGATTGTTACCTATTGGCATTCAACCATTCTTGCAGAAACATGAGAGTAGTACTTTAATTGAGCTTTCTAATTTCTTCCAACAACTTTGTTCAAGGACATTGTATGTTAGGGATTTGGAGTTGTTACAAGAGCAGATTGTGGTGATCTTATGTAAGCTTGAACGAATTTTCCCACCAGCATTTTTTGACGTTATGGTGCACTTATCAATTCATTTGCCTTACGAGGCCTTACTTGCCGGACCTGTTCAAAGTAGATGGATGTATCCTTTTGAAAGGGCACTTGGTACGTATAAACAATACGTACGTAATAAGGCTCGTCCGGAAGGTTCAATTGCAGAAGCTTATGTTGTCAACGAGTCTCTAACATTTTGTTCAATGTATCTTCGAGGCATAGAAACAAATTCAATCGTCCGGAACGAAATTTTGATTCGGATAGCCATTTGGACAAGCAATTAAATATATTTGCAACTCGTTGGCGGCCTCTTGGAAAAGGAAGAATGGTGCATTTAGATGATAAAACTTTAAAACAAGTACATTGGTACCTCATCAATAATTGTCCAGAGGTGCAACCATTTCTCAAGTAAGTATACTTGTAAAATTAATTCTTCATATCATGCAATTTTCTATAGTGCAACCATTTCTCTTTCCTGCTTACTTGAGTTTGTTTTGTCAGAGATCACGGCTCAATTTAAATTTCACTGGAGGAGCTCAACTGCTATGGGATGCCAGCTTCAAGTTTCAATTGTCCTTGTATAACCAGATTCTGATTATTGAATTCCTGTTTTTGCATTCTGTCTGAGTCTTTTTTTGTGTGGCTAAAATCCACTTTGAAACCAGTCGTTTAGGATTTAGCATCACCAGCTTATTAACAGGTGTGGATTCTGTAGGAAATTAGTGGTAACAACATAACTAAAGAGTTTGATCCAAATGTGCCAACTCACCAGCTTAACATATTTCTCATTCAGCATCTAAATATAGATGGTTATTAATCTTGTGTAAAAAAATATATATATAAAGGAAGAATTCCTCTTCATCACCATCTTTGAGAATTCCAACAAAGAATTCCAACAGCATCCTTTATTGAATCTGTCATAAAGTTGTAGATGGTGTAACTATTTACGACATAGTATTCAGATGGTTGGCAAAGACATTGTCCTTTGGTAGAATCTAGAACACTTTGAGATTCTAGAATGCTTTGGAATTCTTGAATAATTTGACTTTAGAATGCTTTGGAAAGTTTGAATACTTTGACACTCAAGGCTACAGAATCTTCAAGATTCATGTTACAAAATTTTAAAAATTAATTTCTAATTAACATTATATCATGATTTGATATCTGACCACTTTTCTTTTGCCCTTCTATCACTTGCACATGTGCCACATGCTCTTCATTTTGTATCTTAACAACTTGCTGCAATTAACTTTGCATGACTGCCATTGCATAAGTTGGGCTGTGTAACTCTTGGCGCTCTTCCTTTGTTCCTTGCAGTTTCACAAGCAAACAATTGATAGCTTAAAATTGTCAAGTCCCTCTAGTCGTAGTGCTGTAGTATCTTATTGTGTTCTTGCAATTGATACACCATTATACCCTATTTCTTTAATCTTATTTGCTCCTCCAGTTTGTTCTACTGTCCATTTTTTTTTGTGTTCTTAACTAAATAGATTAACGATATTTAATCATGTTTTTGAAATTGAGAACTGACCTCTTTTTCACACACGCACACGCACACGCGCGTGCACACACAAAACTCTGATCATAGCTGACCACCATACTCTATTTCTTTTCTCATCTTTCCTTCTCTAGTTTGCCCTCGTTATATTTTATTTCCATATGTTCCAAGAACTAGACATATTGATCTATTTTATCATGTTTATTAGAGTGATATCTGACCATTATACAGTTCTTTTGCCCTTGAACTTTATATTGTGCTATAACTACTATGGCAAGCCCACGCCGAACCAATCCTTTCTCACGTTACTTAATAGCATTGCCATATATTTCATGTACCATGTCTAACAACTCAAGGTCTCTCTTGATTTTATCTTATATATCTGCTGTATCGAAGCATTGGACAACAGAACGTGCAGTACGGTTTCAATTAGTTGTGTTCAATGAAAATGTTAAGCTGTAATCTACAAGGACTCTAACATGCTACCTAAATTGTCCTAGCATTCAGATAGAGAAAGAGAGAGTGATGTAGTGCTAAATACAGCTGCAATAGTAATGATCAATTGGACCATGCCAGAACTCATTGGAGCTGGCTGATTTGTTGCCAGAGACTCCAAAATCCTATCATACTTGATTTAATTTTATCAAAAATATTATAATTATATTAGATTATTCCATTGATACATTGATAATTGTATTAGATTATTGTCTTAAATTATTATTTTAAATTATTATTGTTTTTTTTCAGAGAGATCCTGTTACTGGAGAGGAGCCATCAAGACTTCATCTGTGGAATACTCTTCATTTTGATAAAAAGAAGAATCAATGGATAAATAAAAAAGCTGAAGAAACCCATGTAAGTTTTATCAATTAAAAATACAATATTATTGAATGTAATGTTTTATACTAAACATATTGAATTTGTTTTCTTTTCATTGCAGGCACAGTTAATAGAGCGACTTTCCTCACAGGACTCTACAGAAGAATCAATCAATGAGGATGTCATTTTGGAGGAGGTTTTAGGCTCTAGATCTGGTTATAAAAGAGGATGGGGTCCATTACCGAAGGGTACATCGAGAATTAGAGGTAGTTCTTCATCCTCTGAAAGCTCACAATTAAAGGGTGAATTACAAGAGTGCCGAGAGCTCATCGCTCAGCAAGAGAAGACTATCCAGGAACTACAGGCGACGACTGCTGAGCTCGCTGCTTTCATGCGACAGTTTGTGCCTGGATATCATCCTAGTGGATCCCAGCAGACTTCACCTCCATAGTACATGTACTTTTTTTTTTTCAAATTATGTATTTTTTGAAACATTGTATATGATGATTTTATTGAAATGAATGAAAACTTTTATTAAATTATTTTGTGAAACTTTTATATTAGAAAATTATTTATAGTATCGTTGCTTTAATTACTGTAACAGGTGCAATACAAAAAAAATATTAAAATAAAATTTTAATATTTTTTAAAAATATTAAATATTTATTACGGCGACTTATTTTCGCCGTAATATCAACCTATTACGGCGAAAATAAGTCGCCGTAATAGGTATTTAATTAATTTTTAAATTTAATTAAAAACCTAATATTTTTTAAAAATATTCAAAATTTATTACGGCGACTTATTTTCACCGTAATATCAACCTATTACGGCAAAAATAAGTCATCGTAATAGGTATTTAATTAATTTTTAAATTTAAATAAAAACCTATTACGACGACTTATTTTCGCCGTAATAGGTTGATATTACGGCGAAAATAAGTCGCCGTAATAGGTTTTTATTTAAATTTAAAAATTAATTAAATACCTATTACGACGACTTATTTTCGCCGTAATAGGTTGATATTACGGCGAAAATAAGTCACCGTAATAAATTTTGAATATTTTTAAATTTAAATAAAAACCTATTACGGCGACTTATTTTTGCCGTAATAGGTTGATATTACGGCGACTTATTTTCGTCGTAATAGGTTATTACGACAATATATTACTACGATGATTTGTAATGTATTACGACGAAGTTTTTATCATCGTAATAAGTTATTACGATGACATTTGTACCTATTGCGATGAATTAATTCGTCATAACAAATCATTTTTTTTGTAGTGCTTTGATCCTCTCTCAAACATTCAAATATTTCTAAGTTCAATAGATACCAGTTCTAGAGCAAATTGGGTGTCACACTTTAAACCCAAAATCCAAGCAAAGAGACGTGACAATCGTCGCATACTCATAATTAGAGAGTTTCTTACAAGTATGCAAGACTTTTATTATGATATCACATACATAGCAATGTAAAAAAATTCTAATTACAATTTCAATAGCATTCAAGTCATGAAATGGACTATATTACATAACAATTGTTTCAATACTAGATATGAACAAAAACAAAAAATATTAATTTTTTTTTATTTCTTCTTGCATATTTAAGCACTCTTCCAGTAATATCCCCACATAACTACTAATCAAAATCTGTAAAAAAAAAAAAAAAAATAGAGAGATGAAAAAACAAGGAGCTCCATAACCCACTAAGTAATGATTAGCTCTTCTAGAAAATATAGCATACTATTTACATACTTATTTTGTATAAGTAAATGCACTTTAACCATTAATACAATAACATTGTAGTTTCATATTTTTCATTTTTATGGGCATGACATCCAATCCAATTATGCATGAATCATCTTGCCAATGTTTTATCCTCACAGGCAAAGTCCAGACCGGTGTATATCCCTCAAGGTCATGGACATTACCAGTGTTTTATTCTCATTGGTGGGATCTAGATCAATGAATATCTGCCATTGGCATAGGTATTGATTTGTTTTTTAACCCACACTGATAGGATCTTGGCTAATGTACATCCCCCATCAACCATGGGTTAACCAGCATAGTCACGATTAGAATCCTAAGCATTTAAATTTCATAATTGCTTTGTCATTCTTATAAATCAAAGCATCATTCCAATATTATTTCACCATTAATGATAATAAACCAATATCATGATGCATTTCATAGCTGATAATCAATATATTCACAACTTTAAGCTCACAAAGATTGTAATTATCTAATTACATTAATCATGATAAAGTTTTAAAAGAGGCCAATGATACTTGTGAATAGCAACCGACTAAATCGACTATGTGTTCCCTCTTTACGACCTATCACATAGTTCGGGCTTAATTAGAACATGGCCATATGTTAATTTATTTTATTATTTCAAACTCCTTCCATCGGCCTGGATTCAATATTACCAGATCCTAAAGTTCCTTTCTAGTTTCTAGGGACGTGGCAGCGGTACCCAATATCTAGAAATTAGATATGTTCAACGTACCTAGCTTGGAATTTATTACGAGGCGCTTAGGAAATTAACAGCTTAAACCACTCAACAACCTGATTCGGCTTGATCCCAGAACAGGGGATCGCACGTCTCTTCTCGTTTCAAGGAGACGGAGTTCGTCCTCGTCTTGACTCTTGACATCCGAGGCTTCCTTCTGAGCTTCCAACTGTCCCCCAAGGCTGGCCGGCGCCCTTCCCACGGTCGTCTAGCTGGCTGATGGCTGCTCAACCTTCAATCACGGCACCCCAGGTCGACTCCTCAACCTTCAATCACGGCACCCAGGTCGACTCCTAAAAGCATTACGACAGCAAGAACCATCGACTGATCATGGAATAAAGGTAATCATTTGTAGGTATATCTTAATTTTTTAAAGATAATTTTTAATAATATTAATTAATTAATTAATTAAGTGATAATTAAATTTTTAAAAATTTTAAAAAAATAGGCGCGAAAGAGATCTCTTTTAAAATTTTTATATCACATATATATGAGAAAAATCATAGAGAAGCCAGAGAGAGATTAAATCAAGATCCCATTAAAAAGAGAGATGTTGGAGGTAATATATTGATTCTGTTATTCTTTCTATACAATTTCTATGTAGATTTTTTAATAGATCTCTATGTTTTGTTGTGAATTTAATTAAATCTTCTAACTGGTATTAAATCTACCTTTTGTTGCCTTGTTTGTTTTGTTGCGAATCTAATTAAATCTTTTAGAATAACTTATGCTCTTAATCTCTGTTTCTCTCATATATAGGGATAATTCAAAAGAAAAAGCTATTGGTAATATATCCTGATTATCTGATCCAATGGTGTATTATCTTGATGTGTATTTACGTACCGAAAGATTCAGACTATTCATGACCATCAAGAAGGGCATTGGTTGTATTCTTAAAGATCTATGTTATAAAATATGCTCTATCCCTCACATCAGCGTAAGCCCCTTGAGTGAAACATGTATTTATATTTTTTTTTGGCTTATGTGGGATTTGGCTTTCGAAAAAGTGATCAGGCCACGCGTTTTCCCCACGGAGTTTTTCTCGTGGACATTCATTTTCCTCTCTCCGCCGGGAGATGATACGGATGAAGGGACAGATCTCACGGTCCCTTTCAGAATAAAAAAGAGAAGAGATAAGAAATTTTTGGATATAATTTATTTTTATATCCATAAAAAATAGTTGTAGGTTAACCTATTTTGATGTACGATTTTGGTCTTAGTCCAATTTAAAAAGGAAAGGATAAAATAGCATCTTATTCATTTGATTAAATTTTAAATATATGCTATTATCTTTTTAATATTTTATTTTATTATATCATATGTATGATTTATTTTATCAACTATTTCTTAAAGTTTAAAATTTTTTGTATTAAAATATGCCTCCTGAGCCTCTATGCCTACGGTGTTTTGCATGGTCCAAAGAAATAACTAGCTACGATTGGACGTGTTTTAATTGAAAAAAAAAATTTCTTAAGATGATAATTTTCTATTTTGTATATTAGATTTTATATTATGCATGAATAAAATTATATTTAGTGGTAGTGTAAAAAATCACAGTGCAAATCCTTTTAAGGTTTGATTGATCAATTGGTGTCTAGAAAAGTGAAGAGATCGTGGTTAATTGGTTCTGTTGATTGATCTAAAGAAAGCAACGGAACCCCCACCTCTCTTCTACTGGCCTAGCTAATTTGATTAATTCAGACCTTGATTTGAAAATGTTATGTTGATTAAAATCACTACCTAATAATCATGCTAAATTGGCTAATCTATAATGGAGTTTAAATGTTATGTGGTCAATATAATTTTGATTAATTAAGGAGTAGCCACAATATCCTTAATTAATCAAAATTATATATTGAGTTGCAAAGATCACATAAGGTTAGATGACATTAATTGTAATTAATTATATTTAATGTAATAAATCTTATCCATTGGAATTTTTATTGCATTGATATAATTAATTAGGATGGATAACAAATTATTTTCTTAATTATCCCATGAATTAAGAAAATATAATTTGTTAGTCACATTATTAAGTTAACGAGTCTACACAAATTGTATAGAAATTATTTTCTTGGGCCAATCTATGGGCCAATCTATGCAAAAAGTGCATTTTAATACAAAAAAATTTTAAACTTTAAGAAAGACGATAAAACAAATCATACCACATTATATAATAAAATAAAATATTAAACAGATAATAGCATGCATTTAAAATTTAACCAAATGGATAAGATGCTATTTTATCCTTTCTTCTTCAAAAATCGCGTTCAAATAGGCTAGCCTTAGGATTTTAAATCCTAAACACTAAACACCATGCCAAATCCCAAGATCTCAACTCATGATGATTTTTCTTTTATTTAAACTATATCCAAGTGAGAGAGAGAATATTTAATGGCATAGATCTTATCCCATAAGAATTTTTATTGCATTGATATAATTAATTATGATGGGATAACAAATTATTTTCTTAATTACAAATAGGAATTAAGAAAGGAATATAATTTGTTAGTCACATTGAGTCTATTTAAGTATAATAACTTAGCCCATTTGTAATTATTATATGGTATTGATTCATGTTATTAGATGCTTACATTGGTAAGACATGACATTAAGTTTTATGTCTCAAATTTAGTTACATGAATATGATTTTTATTTTTGTGCAGCTATTTTGCTCGTTAATATTTCTGATATGAAATGTGATGTTTTCGATTCAAGTTGTTGCAATTATAAAGTATAGAAGAAAAGAATAGAATGAACCATATTTGGTTACACCTGCTAGTATTCAGGCTAAGATTACTGCTCAACCTTCAATCACGGCACCCAGGTCGACTCCTAAAGCATTACGACAGTAAGAACTACCGACTGGTCGTGGAATAAAGCCCTACCAGAGCCATGGGACAAAAATCACAGTGACATGATGCACCGCAAGATCCGGTGAGTCCAAGGTGACCATTCCTGCTTGGTTTCCTGCCGGATAAATGGCCTTGTCGGAACCCAGCGATGAGCCAAAGGCTTCATGGAATAGGGGAAATCAGGGGATACCATAAAATGATGAATCCTTATGATTCGCGGTTGTTTGTTTACTATGCTTGATCATTTCGGCTACATCGGTGTAGCCAGTTGAGGACAGGCAATGCTAAGATAGGCCACCTAGAACATGGCATCGGCCCTTCTTTGGGTTGGATGGTCATCAGCAGCCATCGAGCAGATGATCGGCACATCAAGGAGGATAAGGCAAGCAGAAATAATAGGTAGGGAAAGAATAATTACCTCTCCCAACGATCTTATCTGACCAGTCCGGGCGATCTCTGACTAGTAAACAAACAACCGCGAATCACTCTTTCTGATCCTAAGGAAAAGTCCTTCTGCACTTGATGGGGCCAGTTAATAGGCCTATGGGCAATAAAAACAGCAATTTTTAAATAATTTTTCTAGGCGGCCATCTTCGGCGGCCTTTCTAAGCGGCTTAGTTCTTAGACGACCTCCTGACCTACTAGGTTTTCTTTTCAAGAACACAGTGAACATTTAATTTCGTCTGCGGCTTTGCTCTCTTGCAACAAGCGTCGTCATAATGAAGAGAGAGAACAAGAGAGAAAAAGAGCCACATGACTTGCGTGGGTTCTCTTAAGGACCGCCTTTTGTCATTAATATCCAATAGGCAAATCAATGGGCGGTATTTAATGGTGCCGAAATGGAAGGAAATCCTAGGCAGCCTTTCTTCCTTGCCATCCTAGGCGGCCTCTTCTTCTCAACAAATCCTAGGCGGCAATGACTTGGGAGCATTTAATGGGCTGGAGCCTTTAATGGTGCAGACACCAAGGAAATCCTATGCGGCAACGGCCATCCTAGGTGGCCTCTTCCTCGACGGCCTTTTCAACAGCAATCCTAGGCGGCAATGACCTGGGAGCATTTAATGGGCTAGAGCCTTTAATGGTGCAAACACCAAGAAAATCCTAGGCGGCAACGGCCATCCTAGGCGGCCTCACCGGACCCAGGTCCCACCGATGCCTTCCCGGCCTCAACCAGCAACGGCCTCCTGGAGCAGAGGCCCTAGGCGGCCTGCTTCTCCCAGCCAGCAAGCTCCTCCCAGCCGGCCATCCACGGTGTCCCCTCGCCCAACGGCTGTGACCTTCCCGGACCTTCCGACTCTACACGCCAGGTAGAGGGTACGGTCTCCATGGCTCACCAAGGGCCAGGTCCAGGCAATAGAATGGGATGAAGGGGAGATATAGCTTCTCCACATGTCATGTGGCATATGCATGAGCCAGAGGCATCCTTGAGTGGCCTATGGGTCCGAGGGTACTATTAGCCTTTATTTAATTCAAGAAGGGACTCATGGAGACTAAACAAGGACTCTGGCCATTAAATAAATATTCAAGATCAATGTACAGAAAAGGCCAGCTGTGCACACTCGATCTACGGATGAAATCATGACTTGCATGAGGTAGGACGATGCTTTTAGCTCTGACATATCACTAAAAGACAACGCCTGTAACTCTGACATGCCACTAAGAAGAAGTATCTTCATAAAAGCTTCAACATGTGGCAGCACCTCAGTTCTCACATATATTAATCATGACATTTTATCTACCAAAAGTCTTCAATCATCATGACACCCCCAACCACTCAGATCAGATAAGCCCCAAAAGTCATGTCCATCATGAGGCCCACGTGGCTCATTTCCACTAGATGACAAAGATCCAAGCCTCTCAGCAAAAGACAAAGTCCAAAGATAAATAAAATGGGTAAGAGGGACCTCCGACCAGGTAACTCCAGAAACTCAACACGCTCATTCTGAGCCTGTCTCTCTTTCTCTTTCGAGCTTTATCAAGCTCACGGCTGTTGCCCTGGTCACTAACTTGAGCATCGAGGGTCCCCGCTGGAATATCCGGCCGTGGGACTTCTTGCAGGCTTTGAAGACAAGCGAAGGACCCCGATATTTCTATGGAGGAATGGTCGACGCTCAAGGATGCCAGCTCAAAGTGATCGGGCATCAATAGATTAGCGCGCCAGGAAGGGGAATGCACTGAAGGAAAGAAAGCTCTGTCTCCCTGAGCTATATGTCTTTGTCCCCTCTAGATAGCCATGGTGGTGATGCGCATGCCGAAGGTCCTCACCAATCATGCCGGGGGGCATCCACATCGCACTAGCAGCAAAGGACCACTCTCTCTGCTCCTCCCTTACCACCAACCTCAATTGCTCTAATCAACTAGCTGGCTATCCTCAATCAATAAGTTCAAGCCTTGAATGCAGCAGTTCATGAGCTGTAGAAGCAACGCTCGTTGGCCACTCGACAGCAGCCCAAGCCTCTCACATCGCCCATGATAGCTGCACCAGTTAGCCAGTGATTCACCCACGAGAAATCTCGTCATAGAGAAGCTTATCGCCATCAAGCTTCACCTAAGCACCGCCACTGTGAAGCTTTCAAGGAATTGCGGTCTCCTTCCTTCTTCTCATGTTCTGAGTCATCTGGGGAGGACCTTAATCATGAGATGAGGAGGCATCTGGATGAAGAACACCGACGGCTGGAAGAGCTCAGTCAAAGGCTCAACAATAGCCAGAGGTGGACTGCAACATGGTAGGCCAAGAGGTGTTGGTGCAATTAATGCAAGGAGGAAGATGAGGACAAAGGGCTTTGCCTATTGACTCCACCTTCCCTCTCTCTCCTTCTCTCTATTGCACCCAAAAGCCAAACCGAGCCTAGTACCTTTTACGGATTTCATTCTAGCTGCTCTTAGGCTTCAGCACCGAGGGCAATCAATCTCTTCAAAGAAAGAGCTAGGCAAAGCTCTATGTCCCGACTCCAGCTACCCCAGTCATCGAATACGATGCAAAAGCCAAAAAGCTACAAAAGCTAAGTACACTATGCTCAGGCAGTATTTTTCTTTCATTAATACTTGGAAATGTCATGCAGGGAAGACTGACTCTATCAAAGACTGAATCCAGCGTCAGCAACAAAGAAAAAAGGAACCTAAGCCAGGTCAAAGTGCCCTCAGGTCACCTTCCGAGGTTAAAGGCTCCCGAGCATGGTCTCATCACAGCGACTCTCGGGTCACCCTTCGGGGTTCAAAAGGAACATGAGCCAGCTCAAAGTGCCCTCAGGTCACCCTCTGGGCACAGCGACTCTCGAGTCACCCTTCGGGGTTCAAAAGGAACCTGAGCCAGGTCAAAGTGCCCTCAGGTCACCCTCCGGGGTTAAAGGCTCCCGAGCATGGTCCCATTACAGCGACTCTCGAGTCACCCTTCGGGGTTCAAAAGGAATCTGAGCCAGGTCAAAGTGCCCTCATGTCACCCTCCGGGTTAAAGGCTCCCGAGCATGGTCCCATCACAGCGACTCTCGGGTCACCCTTCGGGATTCAAAAGGAACCTGAGCCAGGTCAAAGTGCCCTCAGGTCACCCTACGGGGTTAAAGGCTTCCGAGCATGGTCCCATCACAGTGACTCTGGGTCACCCTTCGGGGTTTCAAAAGGACCTCGGTGGCCGAAAGACACAAACACCCCGGACCGGCGCGAGAAACCTTCGGAGGTTCAAGTCTTGTGATCTAGGCGGCCCCGAGTCAAACTCCCAGGCCGGCGAGAAACCCCCATGATAGTCATGTTAGGCCCCTAGTCGGCCCTCGGGCTGGTCTTAGGGGGCCACAAGTATAGTAGGCCCCTAGCCGGCCCTCGGGCTAGTCCTAAACGGCCACAGCTATGTTAGGACCCTAGCTGGCCCTCGGGCTGGACCTAGGCGGCCACAAGTATGTTAGGCCCTAGCCGACCCTCGGGCTGGTCCTAGGCGGCCATAGGTATGTTGGCCCCTAGCCGGCCCTGGGCTGACCTGGGCGGCCATAGGTATGTTAGGCCCCTAGCCGACCCTCGGGCTAGTCCTAGGCAGCTACAGCTATGTTAGGCCCCTAGCCAGCCCTCGAGCTGGACCTAGGTGGCCACAAGTATTTTAGGCCCCTAGCCAGCCCTCGGGCTGGTCCTAGGCGGCCACAGGTATGTTAGGCCCCTAGCCAGCCCTCGGGATGGACCTAGGCAGCCACAGGTATGTTAGGCCCCTAGCCAGCCCTCGGGCTGGTCCTAGGCGGCCACAGGTATGTTAGGCCCCTAGTTGGCCCTCGGGTTGGACCTGGGCTGCCACAGGTATGTTAGGCCCCTAGCCGACCCTCGGCTGGTCTTAGCGGCCATAAGTATAGTAGGCCCCTAGCCGGCCCTCGGGCTAGTCCTAGACGGCCACAGCTATGTTAGGACCCTAGCCGGCCATCGGGCTGGACCTAGGACCTAGGCCCAGCGGCCACACAGCTATGTTCGGGCTGGACGGCCCACCTATGTTAGGCCCCTAACGGCCCTCGGGCTGGACCTAGGCGGCCTGGCTCCTAACGGCCCTCGGGCTGGACCTGGGGCCACAGCTATGTTAGGCCCCTAGCCGGCCCTCGGGCTGGTCCTGGGTGGCCACAGTAGGTTAGGCCCCTAGCCGGCTGGTCCTAGGTGGCCACAAGTATATTAGGCCCCTAGCCGGCCCTTGGGCTGGTCCTAGGCGGCCACAGCTATGTTAGGCCCCTAGTCGGCCCTCGGGCTGGTCCTAGGCGGCCACAGCTATGTTAGGCCCCTAGCCATCCCTTGGGCTGGACCTAAGTGGCCACAAGTATGTTAGGCCCCTAACCGGACCTCGGGCTAGTCCTACGCAGCCATAGGTATGTTAGGCCCTAGCCAGCCCTCGGGCTGGTCCTAGGCGGCTACATTATGTTAGGCTCCTAGCCGGCCCTGGGCTGGACCTGGGCGGCCAAAAGTATGTTAGGCCCCTAGCCGGCCCTCGGGTTGGACCTAAGCGGCCAAAAGTATGTTAGGCCCCTAGCGGCCCTCGGGCTGGTCCTAAGCGGCCATAGGTATGTTAGGCCCCTAGCTGACCCTCGGGCTGGTCTAGGCGGCCACAGCAATGTTAGGCCCCTAGCTGGCCCTCGGGCTGATCCTAGGCGGCCACAAGTATGTTAGGCCCCTAGCCGGCCCTTGGGCTGGACCTGGGCGGCCACAAGTATGTTAGGCCCCGCCGGCCCTCGGGCTGGACATAGGCGGCCACAGCTATGTTAGGCCCCTAGCTGGCCCTCAGGCTGGACCTAGGCGGCCACTGTTATGTTGGCCCCTAACCGGCCCTCGGGTTGGACCTGGGTGGCCACAGCTATGTTAGGCCCCTAGCCGGCCCTTGGGCTGGTCCTGGGTGGCCACTAGTAGGTTAGGCCCCTAGCCGGCTGGTCCTAGGTGGCCACAAGTATATTAGGCCCCTAGCCGGCCCTCGGGCTGGTCCTAGGTGGCCACAGCTATATTAGGCCCCTAGTCGGCCCTCGGGCTGGTCCTAGGCGGCCACAGCTATGTTAGGCCGCTAGCTAGCCCTTGGGCGGGACCTAGGCGGCCACCAGTAGGTTAGGCCCCTAGCCGGCCCTCGGGCTGGTCCTAGGCGGCCACAAGTATATTAGGCCCCTAGCCGGCCCTCGGGCTGGTCCTAGGCGGCCACAGCTATATTAGGCCCTTAGTCGGCCCTCGGGCTAGTCCTAGGCGGCCACAGCTATGTTAGGCCCCTAGCCGGCCCTCGGGCTGGACCTAGGCAGCCACAAGTATATTAGGCCCCTAGCCGGCCTTCGGGCTGGTCCTAGGCGGCCACAGCTATATTAGGCCCCTAGCCGGCCCTCAGGCTGGTCCAAGGCTACCATAGCTATGTTAGGCCCCTAGCCAGCCCTCAGGCTGGACCTAGGCGGCCACAAGTATGTTAGGCCCCTAGCCGGCCCTCGGGCTAGTCCTAGGCGGCCATAGGTATGTTAGGCCCTAGCCGGCCCTTGGGCTGGTCCTATGCAGCCACAGGTATGTTAGGTGATAAGTCTATTTATTATCCCAAATTAACTTTTAAAATAAATATTAATTACTTTGAATTTATTAAGAATTGATACTTTTTATGGATGTTTACAGGAAGGAGCCTATAGATGGAAAGAGCTTGATTTTTGGAGTCCAATGATGCCGACAACACTCAAATCAGGATTTGGTTTGCCCAAAAAAAAGAAAGAGATGATTTCACATGATTTCCTGTGCAAACTAAGGCAGGAGGAAACCCTAGATGAGCTCTATAAAAGGAGGACCTCAGGCAGTAGTTGGGAGGAGGAGTTTCTACAAAGCTCTTTTTTTTCTTCTTTATTTAATTATTGTATTTAGGCCTGAGAGAGAAAAATTATGGAGGGGATGCTGGTAGCAATAATGCGTGGCTAGATTCCTTCAACTTGGGATGATGATGAAGCATGTAATCAGGTTTTATCTTTCTTTTTGTTCTTAAATTCTATGCAATAAAAATTATGCTCTTCTTTATTATATCTTTGAGTTATTTTTCTGATTGAGGTTTTGATCTGGCATACACGGCTTGTACCCTCTATCGACATACCGATCTCAGGATACGGTATGTGCCTAAGAGAGACAGATCGTAGTAAGATAGATTAGACCCTTAACCTTGCAATTATTAGATAGTATACTCTAAACGGACGTACCGTGATCTCCTGATACGGTCCGTGCCTAATAAGAGATAAATTATTCTAATTTAAATTTGTAAAAATTATTACTATTGCAATATTAAAAAAAGAAGATAAAACCTGTTTGCATGGTGGATTCGGATTCCTGGGTTGCTTCTCCTGCTATTTGAATTTCGTTAATTAATTAGTTGTTATCTTTTAATAACCGCTATTCTTAATATAATCCTTTATAGATAAATTTTATTTTTCTCTTTCGTGAAATAATTGCCCTTGATCCCTGAGGATACGATCCCGATTCACACTAGCTATAGTAGTGAGTAGGTTTTATTTTTGACTGCCAACGACAGCGATCAAATTTTGGTGCCGTTGCCGGGATCCAGGCATGATTACTTCATGAAAAAAAAAAAAAAATAAAAAAATTTATTACGAATTTTTTTCTTAATTTTCTTCTTTTTTATTATTTCATTATTTTTTTGCTTCTATATAAAAGAAAAGAGCCACATGACTTGCGTGGGTTCTCCCAAGGACCGCCTTTTGTCATTAATGTCCAATAGGCAAATCAATGGGCGGCATTTAATGGTGCCGACATGGAAGGAAATCTTAGGCGGCCTTTCTTCTTAACGACAATCCTAGGCGGCAACAGCCATCCTAGGCGGCCTCTTCTTCTCAACACAATCCTAGGGCAATGACCTGGGAGCATTTAATGGGCTAGAGCCTTTAATGGTGCAGACACCAAGGAAATCCTAGGTGGCAACGGCCATCCTAAGCGGTCTCTTCCTCGATGGCCTTCTCAACAGCAATCCTAGGCGGCAATGACCTGGGAGCATTTAATGGGCTGGAGCCTTTAATGGTGCAGACACCAAGGAAATCCTAGGCGGCAACGGCCATCCTAGGCGGCCTCACCGGACCCAGATCCCACAGATGCCTTCCCGGCCTCAACCAGCAATGGCCTCGTGGAGCAGAGGCCCTAGGCGGCCTGCTTCTCCCAGCCAGCAAGCTCCTCCCAGCCGGCCATCCACGGTGGCCCCTCGCCCAACGGCCGTGACCTTCCGCGGACCTTCCAACTCTACACGCCAGGTAGAGGGTACGGTCTCCATGGCTCACCAAGGGCCAGGTCTAGGCAATAGAATTGGATGAAGCGGAGATATAGCTTCTCCACATGTCAGGTGGCATATGCATGAGCCAGAGGCATCCTTGAGTGGCCTATGGGTCCGAGGGTACTATTAGCCTTTATTTAATTCAAGAAGGGACTCATGGAGACTAAATAAGGACTCTGGCCATTAAATAAATATTCAAGATCAATGTACTAGAAAAGGTCAGCTATGCACACTCGATCTACGGATGAAATCCTGACTTGCATGAGGTAGGACGATGCTTTTAGCTCTGACATATCACTAAAAGACAATGCCTGTAACTCTGACATGCCACTAAGAAGAAGTATCTTCATAAAAGCTTCAACAGGTGGCAGCACCTCAGGTCTCACAGATATTAATCTGACATTTTATCTACCAAAAGTCCTCAATCATCATGACACCCCCAACCACTCAGATCAGATAAGCCCGAAAAGTCATGGTCCATCATGAGGCCCACATGGATTATTTCCACTAGATGACAAAGATCCAAGCCTCTCAGGCAAAAGACAAAGTCCAAAGATAAATAAAAGGGGTAAGAGGGACCTCGACCAGGTATAGAAACTCAACATGCTCATTCTGAGCCTCTCTCTCTTTCTCTTTCGAGCTTTATCAAGCTCACGGCTGTTGCCCTAGTCACTAACTTGAGCGTCGGAGGGTCCCCGTCGGAATATCTGGCCGTGGGACTTCTTGCAGGCTTTGAAGACAAGGGAAGGACCCCGATATTTCTATGGAGGAATGGTCGACGCTCAAGGATGCCAGCTCAAAGTGATTGGGCATCAACAGCACCGTGTGCTGATTGATCACACATGCATACAGTACACAAAAGGATAAAATTATTCTTAGCACATGTAGCCGCATGCGTACAGGGCCAATCATCACGTACGATGTGCGCGACTTGCATTGTGTGTGGTGCACAAAGACCTCTAGGCTTTACAGTGAGATGGCCAAATGAACTTAACCTCATTCTAGGCCACTGCCATGTTCTCTTGGGTCCATTTCATAAAGGAAAAGTCTTCGTATACCACCTTATGTTCAGGGGCACGGTGATTCTCCCCCACTTGAGCCCGCGTCGAAGAGCTCGCTCATGGGTCCCGTACTGCAAACGCGTGAGTTTATGCATGGATGAATCATCGTATCCGATGCAGGCCATCCTGCACTGAAGTGATATACGAAGACTTCTCCTCTCATAAATTCTCCTCCATTCTAAAACCTGAGATTCTTGGGAAAATATCTACCATCGAATTGTTAGGAAATGTGTCCTACAGCCAATCGTCTAGCTTGTAGACGGTTATGAGTTGACATGAATGTACATGATTTATTTAATAAATAAAAGTCTATTTTGGCAGTACAGCATATAGTTTACATCTTCCAGTAGAATTCCAATATGTTGTAGTCCTTAGAGTTACATGTATTCGACAATGGAGGAATTGTTGAGTAACTCTTAAATCTGTTCGCGGCCAATTGATACGTTGTTACCTAGGACGACAACGTAATCAAGTGTAGGTCATTGTGTGCCATATGGGTTGGTTTGTTCTCTTAAACCAAGGAGTGTATAACACTGGTATGACATGCGGGTGAGTGTAGGAGTACATTCACTGAACAATGACTCACCTCTGCTGAGTGCTCAACTGCCTGGAGCAACTCATAGAAAGGCAATGGGTATAAGTGTCCCTTTGACATGAAACTATCATGTTGACTTGATAAGCAACTCACTGTACTTAGGCACTGGACCACCGGATTCTAATCCGGTGATGGAAGGTTGCTGGGTGCAGTCAAGTATTTATTGGGTTCAGTGATGAGTCAAGATGGGATTGTCCACTCTAAGTGTTAGAGAGAGTGCTCGAACTATGTTTCAATTTAGCAAAACCTTGGCCAAGGTAATCTTTGTGAGGTGTCACAAAATTCATTGCATTGAAACATACTTGGGTGATTTACTCAGAGTTGGCAGTTAACTCCGTATTTGCCCTGAGTACTAGGAAAGGGGATGAATTATACGATAACCATAGCCTAGGTTCCTGAATATTGCTTTGCATATATTCGGTCTATTCGGATGTCGGGTACTGTTGGGGAGATTGTTGAGAAATTGTTGCCCCAATCTTATTGATTTTGATGATTACCAAAAGCCATGAGTATATTAAAAGATGCAATGAATTTATTTACATGAGCAATAAATTTATTTATAATAATCAATGAGTATGTTAAGTATGACTAATCAATTTGAAAGTAACCTCAAGCTCCATGTTTAAGCTTTCAAAAAGAAATTTTTATACTTCATATCTCAATCAATGAGTTTTTTGGAACATTTCTTGAATTGATTCCTAATGACAATTTTATTGTATTCAAGTCAAAAATTGATTTAAAATTAATCTGTAATGAATTTCAAAGTCAATCAGAAAATTCTTTGATTTTTGATACATTCCGGAGCCGACTCTAGAGTTTCAGAGTCGACTCCACTCAGTATACAGAGATGTCTGTTTGTCTCGAGTCGACCCCTGTATTTCTCGAGTCGACCCCTGATTTGGTCGAGCCGACTCCATGACTGTGTGAGTCGACTCCGCTCAGACACCAGAGAATTGTTTTTCTGAGCACTTCTCGAGTTGACCCCTTGCTTTTCATGAGTCGACCCTCGACTGTCAGGAGTCGACACCTTATTTCGTTGAGTCGACCCCTTAACTTTCTGATTATTTCTATTTTTGGCATCACGTCTTCGAGCCGACTCGCCTAAAGCTGGAGCCGACTCCAACAAATCTGGGCATGATTTTTTCTGATTGCCAACTCAGCATCAACGGTAAGATTTTTCAATAACGGCTAGATTTCTTTGTGTCTAACGACTATATTTTCGTAGTCTATAAATAGAGAGGCCGTTTTCAAATCAAAAAAAAAAAAGATACACAAATCAAGAGAGAAAAAGAAAGTCTTTCAGAAAAAGAAAAAAACAGAGCGCCATTTGAAAAATCCGAGATTCAAAAATAGAGTGAAATCAAAGGTGTGAAATCAAAGGAGACTTCATCTGTGCTCAAGTTCATCAATCCAAGAAAGTCTAGAAGAAAATCCAAGAGCCATTCAAGAGAAAATCAAGAGATTTTCAACATTCAAAGAAAGGAAGAAAAAGCTCAAATCAACTCCAACATTCAATCCGTGAAGAATCTGAGCTGAGGCCCGATTCCACACTTCAAAGGAGTTGAGGAAAAGAAGAAAAGAAGAAAAGCCTGCACTCAAATCAAATCTAAACAGGCCCTTCTAAACCTTGCTTTTATTTTGAAATATCTACTCTAAAGGAGCTGTTTTGTATTAAACTCATACTTTTATATTGTGGTTTACTAATTCAATCAGAGGGTTGAATTAGTGGAGGTAGTGTACCTCTTCACAAGCTAAGGTTAGTTTGTGTGTTGGGTTTTGTGCTGGTGAGCCCATGTAAAACCGGCTGGATTCGTTGTGATCCCGAGAAAACAATAAGTTTGGGTTGTAAGCTTGTAAAACAACTCGACTGTAATCGAGGTGATTATAGTGTGGACCCAAGTGGAGCTTGGGAGTGGACGTAGGTGTTGGATACACCGAACCACTATAAAATCTCTGTGTTTGCCGTGCTTATTTATCTCTCTCTCTCTTGCTATCGTGCTTTAACTTGAATTAATTGTTTACATCCTCTCATCAATAGTTTAAATTACTTAAAAGGCTTAATTTTTAAAGTACCCAATTAACCCCCCCCCCCTATTGGGTTGCCATCTGGGCCAACAGGTACCATTGCTAGATGGTCACATCGATTGGTATAGGAAGTGTTCCTATGCTACCGACTTAGATTCGAACCTATGGAGTCATGCACATAGTCAGGTGACCTAGAGACAGGCTTTATCCATGATCTAAGTGGGACTTGTTCATATGGGTAATACCGAGTTTGTACTAGCAATGTCTAGCTAGCACTGGGCATTAGCGGTAGTACTTATTCTGGGGATGAACTTGAGTTAGTTTGTAACTCAAGTAAATTTTTGGGATTTATTCAGACCCATTATGGGATAGGACTTGAACCATAGACCAATTGTTGGTTTGACGATAGAGTGGTTTAGATCTGGTTTCAAAGTGGTTTGAATCGGATATCCAATATAGCCTCTGATCATTTATTTATGAATTTTAAAATCATAAATTACTTTAAATTAGAAATTAAATAAGTCCAATGCGAAGTATGGTTCGAGATCTTCGCATGGGTTCTTTCGGATTTCAATTTAAACTTCAAACATATTTAATCTGATTATTTTCATATTTATAAATGTTTTAAATATTTTTTATTATAGTTACAGGCAGCCAATGAGACTTTAAAACTTTAGAAAATTTACGATTCTGCCATTTCATATAAATTATGATTCTACCATTTTGTTTAAATTACGGTTCTACCATTGAGATGGCGTGAATTTGAAACTTCATATAAATTATGATTTTGCCATTCGATAACATATTCCGATAATGTAAATTAGAAACTTTATTTAAATTACGATCTTACCATTGAGATGATATGAATCCGTAAATTTATTTTATAAAATTTTCTTTACGCATTGACAACGCGTGAACGCCCGTAACCCATCCGCTTTCAAAGATCGAATATTATCATATCGTAAAACAAATTCAAAAGGTTGTTTTGGGTTGTTTTACGATGAGTTTATTTAAGAAACTTTTCTCAACTTCGAGAGTTAGAGATAGCAGAGAAAGAAGAGTCCAATAAAATCAGAGAAGTCCAAGAAGAGAGGGTCTCCTCTCTTGGAGAAGAGTTCCCCATCCTTTCTGATTTCATATCCCCTGTCTCAAGGTTTCCTGGCGTGCGTACGAAATAGAGGAGTGGCACGTGCAACTCTCGCAAGGCATCAAGAGAAACCACAGGAGATTAGATCTACATCCAGTTTTTGCATCAGGTAGACAAACTGAAAGGT
This sequence comes from Calamus simplicifolius, assembly GCA_900491605.1. NCBI lineage: Eukaryota > Viridiplantae > Streptophyta > Magnoliopsida > Arecales > Arecaceae > Calamus > Calamus simplicifolius. The sequence goes on from UESW01004123.1 coordinate 1,128,039, forward strand.
ATAAAATTGAATTACATACTTTTCACCTTGAGATCCTGTGCATATGAAAAGCAAGTTTTCCCTTCAAATGGTATCAGAGCATGGTTAAGGCTTAGGAATGCATGTATAAGCATAGTAGATCTGATATTATTATGCATAAATAATCTAATGTAGATCTAAAGTAGATCTTATTATGATTAGTTTAGATCTATAGTAGATTTAAATATTTTGCATGATGAGAGCATGTTAAAGTTATTTAATGCTGATTAAATATATGTTTTAGAAGTAGATCTAATGTAGATCTTGCATGCTATGTTCTATTATATCTTGGATTGGGTATATTCACCAGGTCGTCCGGTCATAGGAGGTTTCACAGCCTCTGTTTCTTATTCAAGAAAGGTTTCCTATGACGTGTAGGGGTGCCACTGTGAAAGAACCCATGAACGAATGTATAGAACAGAAGAAAGAAAGATTAAAATATGTTTTAATCGATTAATTTATTTCTGTGAATTTTGATTAGATCCAAAATTAATTAAAGATGATATGTTAATAAGATTAACATTAAGACATCTTAATTGATGAAATCTTAATTATTAATGACAGTAAAATTGTTTTACGTAAAAGTCAGATCACAAAAAAAGGAAAGAAAGTAAAAATGTTTTACGAAAATTTTGAAAATGTTTCAAAATCAGAACTCAAAATTGAAATTGGTTCAAATTTGAAAAGGGGTTAACTTAAGATCTAGAATTATGAATTAAAGACCTTAAGACATGATCATAAATCATGGGCTAATTGGGTTAGCATGAATCAGGTTTTCTAATTGGGTTAGACCTAAGGTTAGATGAATTGGACTAAATTAGAAAATTGAATCTAATCAAATGTTGAGTTAGGTCTTTTCTTTAGATCCATCTAATTAGATTAGATTGATCAGTCTATACATCTAAATGGACTTGATTTGGGGCTCAATGGACACCCAAGTCTTTAGGCAAATTTAATTGGGTCTGGTCAACCACTTAGTGTCTAGAAAGGTTCTGATCAAGGTCGCGGCTACCTCTCACCTGGCTAGTTGATTATCAGCTGGTGTCTAGGCAAGATGGTTAATGGCGCAACTCGGCCTTTTGATCAAGCCGGCCTGGCTAAGTGGTCCCAGCACTTGATTAGACTAGCCTATTGACTTGAGCTAACCCATGCTTCCTAAGGATAATCAGTTTGACTGATTTAGGTACCCATGGACCAAATTAATGAACCCAACTAAATGGTTTAGTGGGAGAATACTTAAATTGGTCCATGTCATTCATGTGTCACAAATTAATCAAACCCTCTAAAATTATTAGGTCCCTAAAGTGACTAAATTATGGGGATAATTAGGTCATAGCCTCCCATTAAGAGAGTGATAATGAGTTCAATGGCTAAGATGATTATTGGAGGCCCAAAGGCCTGGTACTCATCTGGTTTTTGGAATTATCATTCATATTATGATGGTTCAATGTAACTCTCTCAACGATGGTCAGGTGGGCCGGCCAAAGTCGAGCTTGACCAATTCCTTGGTTAGAAGCTTGAACATGTCATGTTAATGGTTGGACCTAACCAGGACACCCAATAGGAGGCCCAAAGGCCGATTGGCGTGCAACCTGGGGCAAAATAAATTACTAGAAATTGTTTGGGAAACCAATTGGTTATGAACCTACCTTTAGATACATGTGGGTGGGCCGGCCAAAGTCGGGCTCATATGTAGTCTACTGGGTTCTAGTACCCACTAAGAAATTAGGAGTAATTTCTCGGGTTGGAGGTAGGGCTACCAACCTGAATAAAATAGTGGGAGGGCCTTAGACTATAAGTCCAAGTCTATAGGTTTAAATAAATCATGTATACTAATAAGTTTGTGGTTTTCCTTTCAGAAATGTCTACAAATCTGTCGCTCCGATCACTGTTGGACAGTGATAAACTGACAGGTCCAAACTTCGATAGCTGGTATCGAAGGCTTAGGATAGTCCTAGAGCATGAGAGGATCCTTTATGTGATAATGGATCCTGCACCTGAGCAGCCAGCCCCTAATGTGCGGGTGTGGTCAGGGACACTTATCTGAAGTGGACCAATGATTGCACCACAGTGCGCTGCATAATGCTGGCTTCTATGAATGATGAGTTCAGTAGGAAATTTGAGGAGGCCCAATCGGAACAAATACTCCAAATGTTGAAGGAATCTTTCAGGACGCCAGACGATGTTGAAAGGTACAAAATGTCTAGTGCCATCTTCAACACGCGTATGCGTGATGGGACTTCTGTCACCGATCATGTACTATACATGATCGAGACGATAGAACGTCTGGGCAAACTTGGATTTCCTTTGCATGAGCAACTTGGGAAGGATGCCATACTGAACTCCCTGCCTAGCTCCTACCTGGACTTTCTCAGTCATATAGAATGACGAAGCCTGCAGTAAACTATCATGGTTTGCTGGGTCTACTGCAGACTTTTGAGAAAGATCACCAGCTTCAAAAGAAGTCAGTGAACTTGGTGGGAGGTTCGGGGGCAGGTCGTCATCACCTTAAGAAAGGGATGAAGAAGAAAAATAAAAGAAAGAAGGTGCAACATGCTGGGCCTAGTCAGACCAAGAAGAAGAGGGCTGACAAAAGTCAGGCAGAGTGCTTCTACTGCAAGAAGCTGGGTCACTGGAAAAGGAACTGTCCCCAGTACATAGCAACCCTGGATCCAAACAGGCCTAAGAAGAAAAACCAGCAAGGAGTTGCTGGACAAGGTATTTATATGATAACACCTTGTAATTTTTCTATCTGTGATACTACTAATTGGGTATTAGATACCGGGAGTCCAATTCATATTTGCAATTCTTTGCAGGGGCTTCGAATTAGTAGAAGATTCAAAGAAGGTGAAAGATTCCTAAACGTGGGTGATGGAAGCTGAGTTCCAGTACTGGCATTGGGAGTCGTGGAGCTTTATTTTGAATTTAATAAAATATTACTTAGTGAATGTCACTATTGTCCTATTTTTATTAAATGTCATTTCTGTAGGCCAGTTGGCTATTGAAGGATATGATTTTTCAATAAAGAAAGATATTTTAAATATCATTGTGAATGATGTATCTGTGATGTGTGGACAATTGAGCAATGGAATTTACCTTCTATCACAGCCTGTTAATGTATTATGCACTCCAAACAAATGCCCAAAATAGATGATGTCGATGACTCATACCTTTGGCACTGTAGGTCATATAAACAAGAATAGGATAAGCAGGTTAGTCAGAGAGGGCATCCTCAATGACATTGATTGTGAATCAATTAAAACTTGTGAATCCTGTCTTTTTGGGAAAATGACCAAGTCACCTTTTATTGGAAAAGGTGAAAGAGCCAAAGAGATTCTAGGCCTCATACATACGGATGTTTGTGGACCTATGAATACTGCCTCTATGAGAGGGTTTAGCTATTTCATTACATTTACAGACGACCACTCCAGGTTCGGTTATGTCTTCCTAATGAGACATAAATCTGAAACGTTTGAAATGTTCAAACAATATCGTAGTGAGGTAGAAAAACAAACTGGAAAGAATATTAAAATTCTTCGGTCAGATCAAGGAGGTGAATATCTTTCTAATGAGTTTTTAACATATCTAAAGGAGAATGGGATTCTCTCTCAATGGATACCTCCAGGGACACCCTAGTTAAATGGTGTGTCTGAAAGGAGGAATCGAACCCTATTAGATATGGTTCGGTCCATGATGGGCTTTGCTAGTTTGCCTATCTCCTTTTGGGACTACGCACTTAAGTCGGCCTGTTACATTCTTAACAGGGTCCCTAGTAAATCTGTTGCTAAAACTCCATATGAGATATGGACGGGGCGTAAGCCGATGCTCACACACCTTAGGGTCTGGGGGTGTCCAGCTTATGTCAAGAGATTGTTGACAGACAAGCTAGGACCAAGGTCTGACAAATGCCTCTTTGTTGGATATCCTAAGGAGTCTAAAGGATACTACTTCTACCACACTGAAGAGCAAAAGTTGTTCGTCAGTATGAGAGCCACCTTTTTAGAAAAGGAGTATCTTACTGGAAGTGCTAAGGCTAATGTTGAACTTAATGAAGTTCGACAAGGAGAAGTACCTTTACACTCAGAAACCGCTATGGAACCAGCTTTGATTGGTTCAAACCCGAAGCCCGTTGAGGTACCATTAAGGAGATCTGGTAGAGTACCACGTCAGCCGGACAGATACTTCGGTTTCTTGGTCCGTGATGGGGATCCCATCGAACTCGATGAGAACGATGAGGACCCAATCACCTATATGGATGCTGCAGAGATCTGACTCTGAGAAATGGCTAGAGGCCATGAAGTTCGAAATGGAATCCATGGAGATTAATAGTGTATGGACACTAGTTGATCCACCTGAAGGGGTAAAACCCATAGGGTGTAAATGGATTTTCAAGAGGAAACGAGGTGCAGATGGAAGGTGGAGACCTATAAAGCCCGTCTGGTTGCTAAGGGGTATCGTCAGCGTTATGGTATTGACTATGACGACTTTTTCCCTGTAGCAATGCTCAAGTCCATTCGGATTATGCTTGCTCTAGCTGCACATTTTGACTATGAGATCTGGCAAATGGATGTCCGAATAGCTTTTCTAAATGGAAAGCTCAAAGAGGAGGTGTATATGATACAGCCTGAAGGGTTCACATCCACAGACGAGTCAAAAGTATGCAGGCTTCATAAGTCCATCTATGGACTCAAGCAAGCTTCTCGGAGTTGGAATAAACGTTTTGATAAATGTATCAAGACTTATGGCTTCATTAAGAATGGAGAAGAACCCTGCATGTATAAGTGGGCAAATGGTTCCATAGTTGTATTTCTTGTACTGTATGTGGATGACATTCTCTTGATTGGGAATGACATCCCTGCACTACAGGGAATAAAGGTTTGGTTGCTGTCTCAGTTCTCCATGAAAGACCTGGGAGAAGCTTCTTACATCCTAGGGATGAAGATCTATAGGGATAGATCTAAGAAGCTGCTGGGATTGTCCCAGTCCATGTACATTGAGACTGTGCTGAAGAGGTTCAGCATGGATAATTCAAAAAGGGGCTATCTTCCGATAGGCCATGGAATTACTCTCTCCAAGAAGGATTGTGCGACAACTCCTGAGGAGAGAGAGTACATGAGTAGAATTCTGTATGCCTCGGCAGTGGGTTCTATCATGTATGCTATGATATGTACAAGACCAGACGTGGCACACTCACTAGGGATAGTGAGTAGGTACCAGTCTAACCCAGGTGAAGCACATTGGAAGGTGGTAAAAACCATCCTTAAGTATTTGAGAAATACTAAGGACCAATGGCTCATTTATGGAGAACCTGACTTAAAACTAGTGGGGTACACTGACTCCAGTTTTCAGTCAGATAGAGATGACAACAAAAGCATATCCGGATTTATCTTTACCCTCAATGGAGGAGCGATCTGCTGGAAAAGTTCCAAGCAGAACACAGTGGCGGATTCAGTATGCGAGACTGAATACATTGCAGCATCAGATGCAGCAAAGGAAGCTGTATGGCTACGAAAGTTCTTGGGCGAGCTGGGAGTAGTACCTGCCTTGGAGAGTCCCGTCCTAGTATACTATGACAGCACGGGAGCAATTGCCCAAGCCAAGGAGCCAAAGTCGCATCAACGAACTAAGCATGTGTTGCGCCGCTACCACCTTGTACGAGAGATCATGGAACGAGGTGACATCTACCTTCAGAAGATCGACGGAAAGGAAAACCTAGCTGACCCAATGACTAAAGCACTCGGAATCAAGGAGTTCAATGAACACAAGTGGAAGATGGGTATTAGATACTGTTCCAATTGGCTATAGTTCAAGTGGGAGTTGTTAGGAAATGTGTCCTATAGCCAATCGTCTAGCTTGTAGACGGTTATGAGTTGATGTGAATGTACATGATTTATTAATAAATAAATGTCTATTTTGGCAGTACACATATAGTTTACATCTTCCAGTAGAATTCCAATATGTTGTAGTCCTTAGAGTTACATGTATTCGACAATGGAGGAATTGTTGAGTAACTCTTAAATCTGTTCGCGGCCAAATGATACGTTGTTACCTAGGACGACGACGTAATCAAGTGTAGGTCGTTGTGTGCCATATGGGTTGGTTTGTTCTCTTAAACCAAGGAGTGTATAACACTGGTATGACATGCGGGTGAGTGTAGGAGTACATTCACTGAACAATGACTCACCTCTGCTGAGTGCTCAACTGCCTGGAGCAACTCACAGAAAGGCAATGGGTATAAGTGTCCCTTTGACATGAAACTATCATGTTGACTTGATAAGCAACTCACTGTACTTAGGCACTGGACCACCCGGATTCTAATCCGGTGATGGAAGGTTGCTGGGTGCAGTCAAGTATTTATTGGGTCAGTGATGAGTCAAGATGGGATTGTCCACTCTAAGTGTTAGAGAGAGTGCTCGAACTATGTTTCAATTTAGCAAAACCTTGGCCAAGGTAATCTTTGTGAGGTGTCACAAGATTCATTGCATTGAAACATACTTGGGTGATTTACTCAGAGTTGGCAGTTAACTCCGTATTCGCCCTGAGTACTAGGACAAGGGGATGAATTATACGGTAACCATAGCCTAGGTTCCTGAATATTGCTTTGCATATATTCGGTCTATTCGGAATCGGGTACCATTGCTAGATGGTCACATCGATTGGTATAGGAAGTGTTCCTATGCTACCGACTTAGATTCGAACCTATGGAGTCACGCACATAGTCAGGTGACCTAGAGACAGGCTTTATCCATGATCTAAGTGGGACTTGGTCATATGGGTAATACCGAGTTTGTACTAGCAATGTCTAGCTAGCACTGGGCATTAGCGGTAGTACTTATTCTGGGGATGAACTTGAGTTAGTTTGTAACTCAAGTGAATTTTTGGGATTTATTCAGACCCATTGTGGGATAGGACTTGAACCATAGACCAATGGTTGGTTTGACGATAGAGTGGTTTAGATCTGGTTTCAAAGTGGTTTGAATCGATATCCAATATAGCCTCTGATCGTTTATTTATGAATTTTGAAATCATAAATTACTTTAAATTAGAAATTAAATAAGTCCAATGCGAAGTATGGTTCGAGATCTTCGCATGGTTCTTTCGGATTTCAATTTGAACTTCAAACGGATTTAATCTGATTATTTCGTATTTATAAATGTTTTAAATATTTTTTTTTTATAGTTACGGTAGCCAACGAGACTTTAAAACTTCAGAAAATTTATGATTCTGCCATTTCATATAAATTTGATTCTGCCATTTTGTTTAAATTACGGTTCTACCATTCGATAACGTGAATTTGAAACTTTGTATAAATTTCGATTTTGCCATTCCGATAATGTGAATTTGAAACTTTGTTTAAATTATGATCTTGCCATTGAGATGATATGAATCCGTAAATTTATTTTATAAAATTTTCTTTACGCGTTGACAACGCGTGAACGCCCGTAACCCATCCGCTTTCGAAGATCGGATATTATCGTATCGTAAAACAAATTCAAAAGGTTGTTTTGGGTTGTTTTACGATGAGTTTATTTAAGAAACTTTCTCAACTTCGAGAGTGAGAGATAGCAGAGAAAGAAGAGTCCAATAAAATCAGAGAAGTCCAAGAAGAGAGGGTCTCCTCTCTTGGAGAAGAGTTCTCCATCCCTTCTGATTCATATCCCCTGTCTCAAGGTTTCCTGGGTGCGTACGAAATAGAGAGTGGCACGTGTGACTCACGCAAGGCATCAAGAGGAAACCACAGGAGATTAGATCTACATCCAGTTTCTGCATCAGGACGCAAACTGAAAGGTATAAAATTGAATTACATGCTTTCCACCTTGAGATCATGTGCATATGAAAAGCAAGTTTTCCCTTCACGAATGCCTCATGAAATATCCCCCAAGTGAAAGGTCTATTATTGTTGTGATATCTTTTGACAACTTCTCAGCCCTTGTAGGCCTCTCCCTACGCACAACTGGTAGATGACATAGCAGACTTTTTCATGATCTGAGTAGTCCATGGATATAAATGCTTTCTCCATTTCTTTAGCAACTTTGGAGCTTCGATTGACTCAACAAGTCCCTCAAAATTAGGTGGTGCCAACTTTATGAACTTCGTTTCAAGTAAGTTAGCCCACCTTCGGTCCTCAATTGTCCTGTCTATTGTATTTGCTATGGGAATCCACTTAAAGCTTGCACCAAGTCAAAGTTAGCCCACCTTCACCAAGTCAAAGTTAGCTCAACAGTAGAAGGGTCTTGAAGCTAGGAGGTTAGCTCAAGTCGCCATCCGAGTGATACCCACAACCTTGCCAGTAGCAACCAAGGGACCACTAGCGTTCAATAGACAAGGGTACTACCAGTATGAGAGGTGCCTCAACTCTAAGAAGCTCTAGTAGTTCGATGGGGGTTAGCCATGCAGGGACTTTCTACAAGATTAGCAACTCTTCGAGCATGAGGTCGGGTCATCACAACATATCAAATTTTCAAAATTAGGATGAATATCTTTATATAAGAGACCTCATAAATCTCTACAATCAAAAAGCATATAGAGCATATCCCACCAACTTATTTGCTACTCTATCTCACTACTATTAGTCTTCATTTCAACAATTTTTAACCTATGCTCTGATGCCACAAAATCCGTTATGCCCTGAGCCTAACACCCTAAGTTGAGGCATGACAGAGGACCCTACATCCTCTAAGGTTGTACCTAAAAATTATACCAAGCCTGCCTGAATTCTCAAAGATCCTATGTACAAGCCATCTAAAATAAATATTAGGCACTGGTGAATAGTATTGTACATGACTAATACATGTTCTAGTTCATACTAAAATTATGTCAAACTAAAAAGTAATTATCTTGCAAATAATAAATAGAAATGTAACATATTAGTACAATTAGTACTAATTCCAAATGCTCCAGCACACAATACCAAGATTCAATCACACTATTCCTTGATATTTAAAAAATCTATAAGAAAGAATAGCAAGCTAGCTGCTTAGTAGGTAATCTCTTCTTCTAATCGGATCAAGCATATCAAGTATACTGGACACAATTTAAATTCAATAATTATATCATTCAAAGCCTAAAACAGCAAGGCTTATCTTGCTAGCCTGAAAGAAAAGAAACATACAGATGCTTCTACATTATGTATATTTATGATTGAAATGTCTGTTACTTCTTATTTCATTTGGGTATTGGGTACCGGTTGTGGATCTCATATTTGTATTAATATGCAGATGATAAGAAGCAGTAGAAAGCTAAAAAAGATGAAGTGATCCTATGCATGGGAAATGGAGCAAAGGTTGCTGCTTTAGCTATAGGATCTTGTTCTTTGTCTTTGCGAGCTTAATAATTATTACTATGTTCCAAACATAACAAAGAATATTATTTCCATTTCATGTCTTGTAAATGATGGATATACATTTGAAATTGAAAATAAAGGAATTTTAATTTTTAAAAATGAAATGTTCTTTGGTTCTGCTGAAATGTTCAACGGGATTTATGTTTTGAATTTACAATGCCCTATTCTCAATGTAGAAACTAAAAAATTAAAATCAAATAATTCTAAGAACTCGTTCCTATGGCACTGTCATTTACGCCATGTAAATGAAACACGTGTAACCAAGTTACATAAGGATTGCTACTTGGGCTCATTCGATTGGGAATCGTTTGAGGAATGAGTCGTGCTTATGTGGAAAAATGACTAAGTCATCCTTTACTAAAAAGGGTGAGCGAGCAACTGAATGTTTAGGACTAGTACATTCTGATGTATGTGGTCCTTTCAATATTAGGTAATAGGAGGTTTTTCTTACTTCATCACATTTATAGATGACCATAGCAGGTATGGTTATGAATATCTGATGAAGCACAAATCTGAAGCCTTTGAAAAGTTCAAAGAATTCAGATCCGAGGTAGAAAAACAAAGTGGCAAAAGTATTAAGATACTTCGATCAGATCGAGGTGGGGAATACTTAAGCCATGAGTTCTTAGAATATTTGAAGGAGAATGGGATTCTCTCTCAGTGGATTCCTCCTGATACGCAGCATAATGGCATATCAGAAAAGAGAAATCGCACATTATTAGATATGGTGCGATCAATGATGAGCCTTGCAAATCTTCCAAAAATGTTTTGGGATTATGCCCTACACACAGCCGAATACACTCTAAACCGAGTTCCGTCTAAGTCGGTCAGTTCCACTCCCTATGAGATATGGTGTGGAAAGAAACCAACCTTAGTCATCTAAGAATTTGGGGTTGCTATGCTTATGTAAAGCGTAATGAGTCGGACAAGCTAGGAGCTAGATCCGACAAGTGTAATTTGTGGGATTTCCTAAAGAAACAAAAGGATACTACTTCTACCATCCACTCGAGCAAAAGGTTTTTGTCTCAAGGCATGCCATATTCCTAGAGAATGAGATTTTTCTAAAAATGGTAGTGGAGAAATATTGAGATTAGTGAAACTCAAGAACCACAAATTGACACAGACCGATTAGATGACATGGAGCAAATGCCAAATGCAGTGGGAGTTGAGCAGGAGACTCAACTCACATTCAGGCAACATTTACGTGAGCCTCTATCAGAAATGATGGAGCAACAGGTAGCTCCAAGTACACATCAGCTATGTAGGTCTAGTAGAACACATCATATTCCTGAGAGATATGAATTTCTTATAGAAGATGATGAGCCTACTAACTATGAGGAAGCAATTTGTGACATTGACTCCAAGAGATGGCTTGAAGCCATGAAGTCTAAAATGGACTCCATGTACGACAACCAAGTATGGACTTTGGTTGATCCACCTGAAGGGATAAAATCCATTGGGTGCAAATGGGTCTTCAAAAAGAAGACTGACTTGGACGGTAATGTGATTACCTATTGTTATCCCAGATAGCAACCCAAGAGGGGGGGGTTAATTGGGTTTTAAAAAAATTTTAAACACTTTTGAAGTAAAACCCCCAACTTAAAATAAATCACAGATATGAATAGTTAAGACAGAATATGCAAGGTGAAGATGAAGAGGAAGAGACAAAGAGACAAGCACGGCAAACACTGAAATTTTATAGTCGTTCGGTGTACCTACACCTACGTCCACTCCCAAGTACCTCTTGGGTCCACACTATAATCAACCTTGATTATAGCAGAGTTGTTTTACAAGATCACAACTCAAACTTGTTGTTTTCCGGGATGCACAACGAACCCAGCTGGTTTCCAAGGTTCACCAGCACAAAACCTTACACACAAACAACTACTTGCACAAGCAAACTGCCTCAACTAATTCAATCACCTGATTGACTCAGTTCACAAGAAGAATAAGAATGTTTGATACAGTAACTGCTCCTTAAATGAGCAAATAAGACAAGTTAACTAATCAAACAAAGAGATAGAAATAAAAGCCTGATTTGCAGATTTCTATGGCTTGATTCTTCTCCTCTTTCTTGCTTTTGAATGGATCTTCCTTGAGTATTCTCTTGAAGCTCGGAAGAACAGTTGAAGAACAGAAACTAGGGCTAGTTGTTTGCTTCTTCAAACTTGGAATCTCCTCAAAATGAAAGTGTGAAGATTAGGGATTTCTCTCTTTTCTCTCAGGGAATCAAACGATCTTTCCTTTGATTTTTCCCTCTGATTTTCTCTTATTTTTCTCTTCTTTTTCTTTTCTATTTTTCTTATTTTTCTCTTCTTTTAAACGGTCATATTCATCATCCTTTTATAGATCCTTCCAATACTAAGAATAGATGAAAACTATCCATTAGAATCAAAGTGGAAGAAAAGTTAGGAACAAATAAGGTAATAGCCATTGAGATTTAAAGTAAAAAGTAGGTTTAGAGACGTTCTGACACATCTGAAAGTCGATTCTGACAATCTGGAGTCGGCTCTGACTTTCCTGGGGTGACTCTAACTTGAAATCCCCAAACAGTCCGATTTGGAGTCTGCTCTAACTTTTCTGGAGTCGACACATTTTGCTTCTGGAGTCGACTCTAACTTTTTGGGGTCGACTCTAATTTGAGACCCGAAAAACCATCTTTCTATTTTTCTGTTGGAGTGACTCTACAGGTTCAGGTGTCGACTCTAGTCTGTGCCATTTTTCGGAGTTGACTCTATGATTCTAGGTGTCGACTCTAATGTCTGCAATCTTACCTTGACATTAGAATTGAACTCCAAACTTGATTTCTCTCGAGATTTTGATCATTTAAAAAGTTATAAACTGAAACATTTAATCAAAATCATTAGTAATTTATGAGTTATACTCAAATAGTTTTGTTTATCATCAAAATTAATAATTGGGTCAACAATCTCCCCTTTTTGATGATGACAAAAACTTTGAGTATATGCATTGGAATTCATAAACATTGTAAACCTTATCAAGATTTTAAATTTGTTCAATTTAAGATATAAGCCACAGTTTCAAAGTAAGCAAAATTGAAACATAAAATATATATATAAAAAAAATTACGCTCTCCCCCTGCATAATGTAACTCCCCCTTTCTCTATGCATATTTCTTTTAGATTGAATGTATTCTCATTCTCTCTCTCCATGATACCATTTATTCTTTCTCTTATGCATATACAATACTTCTTTTCTCCCCCTTTTTTGTTATCAACAAAAAGGTGAAAAACAATTGTATAACGAATTTTAAGGTGATATTCAGATTCAGAATAATTGAAGAGAAGAGTAAATATTCTAAGATTTTCATTCATTGCAACCATCATTGTATCAAACATTCAAACATTTTTTCATTACATTAAAACATTTCATTACATCAATTACCAAGATATAAAAGAGTAAACATCCTAAGTACAAGCTATCAACATAATATAAAAGCTAAGTTTGATTGGACATGAACATAAAAGCTGATTGGGATTTGACTTGAGTTGGCTTGGATAGATATCAAAATAGAAAGTAGAAGGTCAATCAAGTATGTTTGTAGACAATTCTCTTCAGATGACCTATTAACTCCATAATTTCATCTTTCTGTGATCTCTTGAAGCCTTCAAGACAATCCTCAATCTGTGTAATAGCAAAATCTATATCTCT
>UESW01004124.1:0-38426 GCA_900491605.1 Calamus simplicifolius
GGAAAAAAAGAAAAGAAAAAAGCTCAAATCCAATCTACTTCAAACAGGCTTTTCTAAACCTTGTTCATTTACTTTGAATATTTGCTCATTTAAGGAGCTGTTTGTATTTAAACATTATTCTTTCTTGTTTTTGCTAGTTCAATCAGGGGGATTGAATTAGTGGAGGTAGTATACCTCGGGTCAAGCTAGATTAGCTTGAGTTTGGGTTTTGTGCTGGTGAGCCCGAAAACCGCTGGGTTCGTTGTGATCCCGGGAAAACAACAAGTTTGAGTTGTGATCTTGTAAAACAACTCGACTGTAATCAAGTTGATTATAGTGTGGACCCAAGTGAATCTTGGGAGTGGACGTAGGTGTTGGATACACCGAACCACTATAAAATCTTTGTGTTTGCCGTGCTTTATTGTCTCTCTCTCTATCTCTTTGTTTGTGATTAATATTCGCTTTGCATTAATTTTATTTATCTCAAAGCCAATATTTTCAAAGGTTAAATTTTTTAAGAACCCAATTCACCCCCCCCTCTTGGGTTGCCATCTGGGCCAACAAATATATTTTGAAAGCCTGAATTTTAGTGGTTTACAAGGATATTGACTGGAACCTAACCCTGGTAGGAGTTAAGAATGCCACGTCGCACTAGGAGTCTGCGGCCTAATGGGAACTCCCAGGCTGGTGACTCTAGCCAGTAGGGAGGCCAGTCAGCTTCTGGAGGCTCTGGTTCCGTTAATTTGGCTGACAATGATCAACCACAATTTCAGGCCTAGTTGCTTCAGGCTCTTGCGGGAATGCGCAGGCTATGCAAGCCATGCAGCAATAGATTCAGCAAATCCAGCCTGCTCGGCCTGCCTCTCCACTCCGCAGCCTGCTCAGTCGGCTCCATCTCAGCCCTGGCGGGGAGGGGGCCGAAGCTTTACTGAGTTCAAGAGCCTGGCCCCTGCTCCTTTTTGTGGATCCACTAACCCTACCGATGCTAAAAATGGATGAGGAGATGGAGAAAGCCTTTGCAGCTCATGGTAGCCAAGAGGAGGAGTGAATTAGATTCGCTACCTACCTCATTCAAGGGGAGGCATATGATTGGTGGCTACTTATGGCGCAGTGAATGGATGGACGAGCTATTTTCTGGAGAGAGTTTAAGGAAGTCTTCTATGACAAATACTTCCCAATAGTGTCCAGAGACAAATGCAGTTGGAGTTTGTCAAACTGGAGCAAGGAAATCTCTCTGTGGTGCAGTATGAAGCCGAGTTTACCTTGGCTCGGTTTGCTCCAGACATAGCAGCCACTGAGAGAGCCAAGATCATCAAATTCACCAAGGGACTGAGGCCCAGACTGATGCAAGCAGTTAATGCCTTTGAACTCTCCACATTCAGCGCTGTGGTGAACAAGGCCCTGGTGATTGAGAGGGATATGGGTGTGGTCCATAAGTAGTGGGAGCAGCAGAAGGAAGAGAAGGGGTCTCCTTCTGGCCAGTCTTCAGGGCAGGCCAAGAAGAAAGGTCCTTATCAGGCCCCCTCAGGACCGAAGAGTATGGAAACCGTTGCCCTCAATGCGGAAACTCCCACCCGGGCAAGTGGTGCGGCGGGCGATTGGTGCTGCTTCATATGTGGGCAGGTGGGTCACAAGATGCCACTTGTCCCCTTCGGAGGGATCAGCAGCCTCCTTCGAATCAGGGTAGAGGCCAGCAGCAGCCTAGGACCCAGGGAAGGTCTTTACTCTCACACAGCAGGATGCTGCCGCTTCTAACTCCGTTGTGACAGGTATACTTAAAGTAGGCAACACTTATGCTCAATTCCTAGTAGATTCGGGTGCCACATTCATTTTATCTAGCACATATCTTGCCAAGGATGAATCTTTGACACCCGTTCTAGAGCAAGAGTTGCACATTGCTCTCCAAATGGTGATGTTTGAGGGTAGACTCAGTATGCAGATCTTGCCTGATTAACATGGGGATAGGAGATTGAAGGCCGATCTAATCGTCCTCCCACTAAAATTCTTTGATATTATCCTTGGGATGGACTGGTTGGCCTCCTATCATGCTTCAATAGACTGTTTCAGGAAAATGGTGATCTTCAAAATTCCTAATCAACTGAATTCAGTTTTACTAGAAGCAGGAGCATCAGGCCTCAGTGTTTGTATCAGCACTACAGGCCGCAAAATATTTGAAGAAGGGTGGCCAAGGATTTCTTGCTGTAGTCAAAGACCTTTAGCAAGATGAGGTCAAGTTGGAGAATATTCCAGTGGCCCAGGAATTTCCGATGTTTCCCTGATGATTTGACCGAATTACCCCTAGATCGAGAGGTTGAGTTCACTATTGATTTGGCCCTGGCACTGGACCTATATCCAAGGCCCCGTACCGTATGGCCCCAGCTAAGCTAAAAGAGTTGAAGAGCCAATTGCAGGAACTTCTGGACGGGGATTTATCAAACCTAGTGTATCTCCTTGGGGTGCTCCAGTATTATTTGTCAAAAAGAAAGATGGAAGTCTTCGGCTCTGCATTGATTACCGAGAAATCAATAGGGTAACAGTGCGGAACAAGTATCCTCTATCGAGGATTGATGATCTATTTGATCAACTCCAAGGAGCTTGGTATTCTCGAAGATTGATTTCGGTCAGGATACCATCAACTTAAGGTCAAGGCTGGGGATGTGCCCAAACAACATTCGAGACTAGGTATGGCCACTACGAGTTCTTGGTGATGCCGTTTGGGTTGACTAATGCCCTGGCAGCATTCATGGACTTGATGAATAGAATCTTTAAGCCATACTTGGACTAGTTCGTGTTGGTGTTCATTGATGACATCCTGGTATATTCTAAAAGCCAGGAGGAACATGTGGACCACCTGAAGATTGTTCTGCAAACTCTTCGGAGAAAAAGCTTTATGCCAAGTTGCAGAAGTGTGACTTCTGGTTGAGCCAAGTATCATTCTTGGGTCATATAATATCTAAAGATGGCATATCTGTGGACCCGAAGAAGATTGAGGCAGTTGTAAACTGGTGTCGGCCTTCCAATGTATCTGAAGTAAGAAGCTTCGGGGCTGGCTGGATATTATCGCAGATTTGTGGAAGGCTTCTCTCGCATTGCTCTACCCCTGACTCGCTTGACCCAAAAGCAAGCGAAGTTTGACTGGACTGAGGAGTGTGAAAGAAGTTTTCAGGAGCTGAAGCAACGCCTAGTATCAGCCCCATCCTTACCCTTCCGTCAGGATCTGGAGGATTCACCCTATTCATAGATGCTTCTCGAAAGGATTGGGATGTGTTCTAATGCAAAATGAGAAGGTGATAGCTTATGCCTCCAGGCAGTTAAAGCCATACGAGCAAAATTATCCTACCCATGACATGGAGTTGGCCGTGTTTTTGCCTTAAAGATTTGGCGGCATTATCTGTATGGAGAGACATGTGATGTATACATAGACCACAAAAGTCTAAATACATCTTCACTCAGAAGGAGTTAAACTTGAGGCAGAGGAGGTGGATGGAGCTACTAAAAGATTATGATCTGAACCTGCACTATCATCCAGGGAAGGCCAATGTGGTAGCTGATGCCTTGAGTAGGAAGTCCTCCTCGGAGTTAGCTTCTATGATCACTTCTTAGCCTCACATCCAGAGGGACCTTGAAGTTGGAGGTTGGATTATGAGTACAGCAGTCCGATGGGCAGGTAGCAGCACTTGTACTCCAACCCACCCTGATTGACCGGATCAAGTCTTCCCAGAAGGAAGACTTGGACCTGCAAAAGATTAAAGAAGTTGTGAAGTCAGGGGTTCAAAATGAATTTTCTATAATGGAGGATGGATCCCTGAGATTTGATGGCAGGCTCTGTGTGCCAAATATGGTGGAACTAAGAGTAGAGATTCTGAGGGAGGCCCACTATTCTCCCTATACAGTGCACCCAGGAGGTACCAAGATGTACAAGGACCTAAAAGAAAACTTCTGGTGGAAGGAATGAAAAGAGAGATTGCTCAGTATGTGGCCAAATGTTTAGTATGTCAGCAAGTGAAGGCTGAGCATCAAAGGCCTGCGGGACCCCTTCAGTCCTTGATGATTCCACAATGAAAATGGGAGAAGATCACTATGGACTTCGTGACTGGTCTGCCTAAGACCCTAGGAGCAACGATGCAATATGGGTCATTGTAGACAGATTGACGAAGTCAGCCCATTTCCTACCATTCATAGTTGGGATTTTCAGTGAGAGATTGTCCATAATGTATATTGAGCAAATTGTGAGGCTTCATGGTATTCCCGTATCTATTGTATCAGATCGGGATACTAGGTTTGTGTCCCAATTCTGGAAGAGTCTTCATAGAGCTTGGGGACCAAATTGAACTTTAGCACAACCTTCATCCTCAGACAGATGGGCAGTCTGAGAGAACCATATAGACCCTGGAGGACATGTTGCGAGCCTGTGTGATGGACTTGGGTGGTGCTTGGGACAACCACTTATCTTTAGTGAATTTGCTTACAATAATAGTTACCAAGCAGTATCCAGGTGGCTCCATTTGAGGCTCTGTATGGTAGAAATGCAGATCTCCCTTATTTGGAATGATGTGGGGGAAAGAAGATTATTGGGCCCTGAATTGATTCGGTAGACGGTAGAGAAGGTGCAGTTGATCAAGGAACGACTCCGCACAGCTCAGAGCCGACAGAAGAGCTATGCTGATGTGAGAAGAAGGGAGCTAGAATTTCAGTTGGGATCATGTCTTCATGAAGATATCACCAACCAAAAATGTGATGAGATTTGGAATTAGAGGTAAACTTAGTCCACGATACATTGGGCCATTTGAGATTCTGAGTAAAGTAGGGGAGGTGGCTTATAGCCTGGCATTACCTCCGGCACTCTCTGGGTACACAATGTATTTCATGTATCTATGTTGAGAAAGTACATTCCTGACCCAGCCATGTGATACAGTTTGAGCCCATACAATTAAGGAATGATCTAATATGAGGAGCATTTGTGCGTATTGTGGACCGCAAGGATCAAGTTTTAAGATGGCGTGCATTCCCTATGTCAAGATCCAATGGAGTAACCATTCTGAGAGGGAAGCTACATGGGAGCTTGAGGAGGAAATTAAAGAGAAATATCCTTAATTGTTTGTAACATAGCATATGTAAATGGAAAGAAGATTAATCATATGATCAAAGCTTTGGATTCTAAATGTTATTTGAAGTACACCAATTTTGAGGCCAAAATTTTATAAGGAGGGAGAATGTGAGCCCCTGCGCCCTCCACGGATCCTCACCATGTGAGGATCCGCCATTGTTGACAGAGGAAGGGGGGCGCCGCCCCCTTCCTCCGCCATTGTTGACGGCCGCGGCAGGGGGGCGCCGCGCTAGTCAAAGAAAGGGGGCGCCGACGCGCCCCCTTCACACAGACATAGGGGAGGGGATAACCCTCCCCTCGCCATGATTTAAGGAGGGGGGAGCACCCCTCCTCCTCCATTCTCCACCCCCCACTCCCGACCAAGGTAAGAGAGAGAGACAGAGAGAGAAAGAGAGAGAATGAGAGAGGAGAGAGGCGGAACCAAGCCGGTTCACGGCTTGGTTCAGGCCCGGAGGAGTGGCCATCACCTTGCTGGGCCTGGGCGGTGGGCAGTGGACCTCACCGGTGGCGGGCGACCATCCGGTGAGGGTCCGACTGACCGTGGTGGCCGGCCGTGCCATCGGCACGGTTCCAAGCCGTGGACGGATGAGGGAGAAAGAGAGAAATAGAGGGAGAAAGAGAGGGAAAGGGAGGCGGCCACGACGATGGCCGGGCCTCCCCCAGGGAGTGGCCGGTGGTGGCCCTGGCCGCCAGCACAATCTCCCCTGTTTCGAACGAAACAGGGGAGGCGGGGCTGAAAGGGGAGCGGACCGATTGGGCCGCTCTCCTTTTAGGCCCTGTTGGGCTGGCTCATGAGCAAATTTTGGGCCACGATTTGGACCCCGTATTGGGTCAAAAATAAAAAAATGCCCTGGATTAGTGTTGATTCTAGTTTCTGGGAGTATTTTTATTTTTCATTTAGGCTTATGTATTGGGAGATATTCAAGCCCCAAGTTGGCCCCGAGATTAAACTGGGTAGAGTTAAAAGCTATTTTGATATGCTATTTTTGGGGACTAAAAATTGGGAAATTGATATTGTAGGTACCCAGGTACTTAAATAGCCGAATTACATTTTTTGATTAGCGCTAAGAGGTAAGTAAGTCATTTATCATAATTTTTATAAATTATTAAAATATAAAAATTATGTATTTAAATGCTATATTGTTATATATTGCATTATTTGAAAATGAGAAAATGGATTGGTATTATTATTTGCAAATGAGCATTTACTATGATTAGTTTATTATTTATTATATTTTACAAATAATTGGGTATCTATGTGGACAACTGATCAATTGGTATGACTTTGAAATTGTAAAAATTTTTATAATATACATGTGTATTTGACATGTTTAATTCACTGTAATTATGAAAAGTATATGCATTGCATTTTGCAATCACACATGCTATTTGGCAAATGTGACATAAAAATGATACTTTGTGTATATGATAATATGTTCCCACCATGGTCCGCTATGATATGATATGATGTGATATGTTGCATGACTCACTTAGCATCGGGACCCAACTCCATAGGGGGGTATATGGAGAACACACACTTAGGAGGTGTGCTGTGATAGGATATGGCAATATTTGCCACATGGCATCGGGACCCATCTTCATAGGGGGTATATGGAGAACACACTCTTGGGGTGTGTTGTAGCCGGTTATGGCAGGATGTGAGTTCATGACACTAGTTCCAGGACCCTGACTCCTAAGGGATATTTATGGAGGATACACCCGAGGGGGGTGTTCTGTGTACATAGTGTGTGGCCATGGGACATTGGTATAAAAATGCATTTTTACATGCTATTTACAGTGGTACATTGGTTTTATCCTGAAATTGTATATTCTTGATATGCTATATATGACAATTGCTTCCAAAATTATTTTGAGCATATGATGCATGTTTTGATAATATGGTAAAATATACTTGAATTATGGAAGCTTGGTAAGATGTTTATTATGAAAAATTTGAGTTGATAAAAGCATGAAGTAATTACATTATATTATAGTTGGCTTACTTATTGAGTTTGAGCTCATTTAAATCTCACAATGTTTTTCAGAGCCACAGAATTGAAGATGGGAATATGGGGTAGTTGGAGCGGCTATCAGAGTAACCTAGATCTAATACTTTGTTGTGGCCCAATTGAATTATGTATTTTGGGCATGTAGCCTAAAATATATGATTATGGTTTGTATTAAGACAATTTGAATTTGGATGATATATAGTTATTACCCCTCCTTGTATTAAATGTTATATTTTGGGACGCGACGGGTTGCCACCTCTAGATCCAATATAGGGTCTGGGGCATGACAGTTATTGTGTTTAGTAGCTATATTAGATGCTTTGTTTGCATTTCTTCTAAAATTGCAATAAGAAACCCTAACCATCTTGGTGTTCATTGTATGTCCAAGTCTCTCTTATCTTTCTTTTGTTCCATCCTCTAATTTCTATGCTTCTTGAAGAAATATTTTTGAGGTTATTTGTGATTAAGAGTGAGCCGCTTGCCACGTGTGGTCCGATGGTGAGGACTAGCATTTTATTAGTCCATGTTTAAGGGCCTTAATCCCTTGACATGTAGAAGACAACTCTGTTCTATTTTTCAATGAAATTACTAGTCCAAAAACAATCTCTAGAGGTTGAGAATTGAGATGCATGGTATATTCAAATTGAAAAGAAAAGTAGGCATATCTGGAGATGAGTTTGAATCAATGAATACACCAACCTCTCCTTGTTCTTAATATCGAGAGGGAATTATTTGCTACTACTCAAATTATGGTCAAGATCAACTAATTCTCTTTTCTTTTCCTGTGGGATGATGACACCAATGGTCTTGGATATTTTTGCCTTTAACTAGCCATGGAGTTGAAGCATGTTCTTGCCATGGAGTTGAAGCATGCTCTTGCATGAGAGGGGATTCCAAGTTCATTGAATATAAAATCTCTAAAGATCTTGATATTGAACTCATTATGAAAGATGAAAGAAAAGAATCAGGTCTAATGGCGGATGAAGAACATTGCTCTTCTCCTTTGGACTCCAAGTTTATTGAATATAAAATCTCTAAAGATCTTTCTATTGGCCTCTCTATGAAAAAAATGAAAGATAAATTAGATGATCGTTAACAGGCTTGTGGTTAATTCTTTATTTCATAGCACAAAATGATGGAACACTATATTTGAAATAAGAATAGTAGAATTATCTATACATTATAATATGGACCATAAAATATAGTCTCCATTTATGGAACAAAGTGTGGACTCAAATGCAATTGAAGAAATATTGATGGGCCTCTTGTTAAGTTTTCATTTAACACACACACATATATATTCAATGAAGAATGGTTTGAATTCTTGGAGACGTGCTTGGAGTTATGAACTTGGAATCTTTAATTGTTAAGCGCAGAGATGCGATAAGCTTCAGTTAACAATACAACTTCATCCATCTGGTAATATTATCAGATTTTATAACATCAGATTCATGGAAGAGAAGGAGGCAGAGGTAATTTTATAAAAAAAATTATCAGATTACAATATATCCGATAATATGAATAACCACTTCCTTCTTAGCTAATCTGGATTATCTCTTATGATCTAATCCAGATTACCATTACAAAATAGATTACCATTACAAATATATATCAAATATAGTTATTTTATGGACCCACTTTAAATATAGTTATTTTATGAGCCCATTTTAAATCAATGATAATCTGGATAGATTATCGACAATCAAACGCAACCTTAGAAATAGAATTCTTAAGTAAAATTTTTTATAAGATTAAAAGAATTCCTACATGATATGGCTAATCAACTGCAGGCAGAACGATAACACCACATGATTTTTTGAGCAATTACCGCTAGCTTAAGGCTCAGTTGTAGCTCCAGCCTCCAGCTTTAGCCGTAGGTTCAGCTCCGGCCTCCAGCTTCAGCCATGGGTTCGGCTCGGCCTCCAGCTTCGGCCTCGAATTGACTCGGCCTCCATCTTCGGCCTCGGATTCGACTCGGCCTCCATCTCGGCCTCGGCCGACGCAGCCACGACATTTCTAGCACCAAAACATTTATGGCCTCAAAGGCCACGTGCATCCACTTTAAGGCATTTATCGCCTTATTCTCTCCCGTATTAAAGCACTTATGGCTGCCACATTGGCCACGACACTTCCTCTCGGCACCAGATCGGCTCCTGGCCTGAGCCTTGGCTCCAGCATCAGCTTCTGGCCTCGACATTGGCCCGGCTCCAACATCGGCTTCTGGCCTCGACATCGGCCCCGGCTCCAATTCGGCTCCGATCTCAGCCATCGACACAGTTCAAATCATGAAGCTGAACTTTAATGATGAACAGACTTAAAACTATGGCGCGATCTACTCGCCTACCTTTTACCAAGATCATGGGCAGTTACAAGTGCTGCGTAGTTTCTGATATACGCGACACCCATTCAGCAATGGCTCACCTGCCCGCCGTTCTCGGAGCTCATCCTAATAAAGCAAATTCAACGGGGTAAAGGTGACCCCCTAAACAGATATAAAAAGAGGACCCGAGCTCAACGCGGGGGGATCTCTCTTTTCGATCTCTTTCTCTAGCACTGCTCTACGACAAAACCACTGCTCTACGAGTTCACTAACTTGAGCGTCGGAGGGTCCCCGCTAGAACCACCGGCCCGGGACTTCTTGCAGGTTCCCAAAGGAAGAAGGTAGTCTTTCCCTATATTCGGAGGCCCACGAAGATCTCAACACGCCCGGCTCATCACCAGTGACTTGGCAGCAACAAATTGGCGCGCCAGGAAGGGGGGCGGCGGCATAGCTACAGCCAGATGTTTACCCTCACACCTGTGCGACCCTACGAGCTCTGCAAGGAAGATGATGGTGACCATGCGAGCTCAGGAAGCTTCTACCAGTCAGGCTGTGGAGCGCATCCCGCAGGCTGAGCAATCAGAGGATAACCTCCATGTTCCGCCTACTGCACCACCGCAGTTAGCCAATTCGATCAGCTAGATGCCCTGGCCCATCAAGTGCAGGATCTGATGACAATGGTGCGGGGACTACAGGAGCATTGCTTCGCTGCCACGCCTGGGCCGCCTTAGCCTCCTCCACTCCGCGAGGAAGGTCATGAAGTCAGTCAGCCTCACCAGTCAGCCTCCCACCACTCATCCCCGAGGCCTCACCATCGGGAGATCTCGAAGCGACAACGGTCCCTCTTCCGCCATTATGATCGTTCTCACAGGAAACACAATGAGAAAGAGCCACGGTGTGCACTCTGTACACCGGCGGGCCTCTTCATCCTCATCCTCTGACTCTTCTAAAGGAGACTCGAGCAAGAAGGTTGCTTGTCGGGCCGAGCAACGGCTCGATGAGTATCATCAACGGTTGGAGGAACTCAGCCACCGGATCACCAACCCAAACAGGGTGGACTACAACCACCGTCCCCCGCTTTCTTGTCGCATCATGGAGGAGCCGGTCCTACCCCAGTTCTGTCTTCCTCAGTTGGACCCATACGATGGCACGACGGACCCCTGGACCACTTGGAGAGTTACAAGGTCCTCATACAGGTCCAGGGGGCGATAGACTCTCTCCTGTGTATTGCCTTTCCAGCCACACTTTGGAAGGCGGCGCGTGCATGGTATTCTCGTCTGCCACCATGCAGCATCAACTCGTTCAAGCAACTCGAGCGATATTTCCTAACCCACTTTGACACATGCCGGAAGATCCCTCGAGTTGCCGATAGCTTGTTCGCTGTCCAACAAAGGAGCAGTGAGACTCTGAAGGACTTCGTGGCTCGGTTCAAGGAGGCCGCGCTTGAGGTCTATAACTTGGAGGATTCTGTAGCCACCCTAGCACTGAAGCGGGGACTTTGCCCATCCAGATTTGCGTATTCCCTGGATAAAAAGCCCCCGGCTCCTACGCCGAGATGCTAAGCCAGGCGCAGAAGTACATTCGCGCCGACAAAGCAGACTCTTCCAGAAGGGAAGCCGACAAGAGTTCCAGCAAGAAGTCAACGCCCGTGGAACCTGCTGGAGGACGGTCCAGAAAGCCTGAGCCATCTCATCGCTCAGATAACCGACCCCAAACACTTATTCCCAAGGAACATTTCACACCCCTCCTCGCTCCGATATCTCACATCTTATTAGAGATCGAGGAAGAGCCTTGCTTTCGGCGCCCACCTCCTATGAAGTCAGGGGTCTCCCGCGGCAAGGAAGTCTACTGCTGATATCATAGAGACTATGGCCACGACACTGAAGATTGCCGCCAACTGAAAAAAGCTATTGAGGAGCTTGTCCAGCAAGGCCATCTGGGCAAGTTCGTCCGCCAGGGGAACCCTACTACCGCGGGTCCGTCAGCACTTCCTGCGCAACAGATTGTCTTAGACAATGCCCCAACAGAGAAGACGGTGGTCATGATCTCCTGAGGGGGCAGGCAGCGGTTCTAAAAGACAGCGAGAAGAGATGAAAATTCTGTAATTCCCTTCTCCAAAAAAGACCTGAGGGGGTAGTGAATAAAAACGATGATGGCGTCGTCGTTTCTATGACAATCGCCAAACATTATGTAAAGAGGATTTTGGTTGATAGTGGAAGCTCAGTGAATATTTTAAGTTATGACGCTTGTGTTAGAATGAATTTACCTGCAAGTTCTCTTCTACCCGTCACCACTCCGTTGATGGGCTTCATTGGGGATTCAGTCCGGGTTGAAGGGGAAATCACTCTCCCTGTCACCGCCAGAACCCGCCATGCCAGAGCACGGTTCTCATGAACTTCCTGGTGGTGCGGGTCCCCTTGGCGTACAATGCTATTTTTGGAGACCTGGCTTGAACTTGTTGGACGCTATCATCTCCACCAAGAGGCTACTTGTGAAGTTCCCCACCAGCGAAGGAGTAGGAGAAATAAGGGGAGAGCAAAACCCGGTACCACTTTGCTACCACCTAGCCCCCAGTCCGCAAGAGACAGCATCGGCAACTACACCTGAACTGATCGACTCCCGAGACGTGGAGAAGAGAGGGGAGCCAGCCGAGTACCTCCTAACCTTCCCCTTGGGAGAGGACCCCACGAAGACCATCCAAGTTGGGGCATTGCTTCCAGAAGAGGTCCGCGATCAGCTCCTTGCTTTCTTGCGTGCCAACTCCGACATCTTCGCATGGTCGTCCTCTGATATGCTGGGCATCCCTGAAGAGATAATCACTCACCGACTCAACCTCAAGCCAGAGTGTCAACCTATCCGATAGAAGAAGAGAAGTTTCACTCTAATAGGCAGAAGGCTGTCGATGAGGAAATCCGTAAGTTAACAGCTGCAGGCCATATTCGGGAGGTTCACTACCCCGATTGGTTAGCTAATGTCGTGGTGGTCCACAAGGCCAACGGGAGTTGGAGGATGTGTGTAGACTTCACCAACCTCAACAAAGCGTGCCCGAAGGACAGCTTTCCTCTGCCTCGAATCGATCAACTGGTAAATACTATGTCTGGCCATGAAACACTTAGTTTCATGGACGCCTTCTCTGGGTACAACCAAATCAGGATGGAACCAACAGACGAGGAGGCTACCTCCTTCATAACCGAGAAGGGAATCTACTGCTACAAGGTGATGCCATTCGGACTGAAGAACGCCGGAGCCACCTACCAGAGGCTGATGAACAAAGTCTTCGAGAACCAGATCGGATGCAACATGGAGGTACGTGGATGACATGCTGATGAAGAGCATCCATGCCACCAGCCATATCACCGACCTGACGGAGACTTTCAATAACCTTTGCCGGTACAGGATGAGGCTGAACCCCCGCAAGTGTGCCTTTAGGGTGACGGCCGGCAAATTTTTGGGTTTCATGGTGACCCAACGAGGAATTGAGGCAAATCCCAATAAAGTCCGAGCTATCTTGGACATGAGGTCTCCCACCAACAAGAAGGAAGTGCAGCGTTTGGTTGGTATGGTAGCGGCCCTGAGCCGTTTTCTATCCAAGTCTGCGGAGAGGTGTTTGCCTTTCTTCAAGGCGTTGTGCAGAGTCGATGGTTTTGAATGGACCAGGGAGTGCCAGGAGGCCTTCGAAGGACTGAAAGAATTTCTATCAACCCCACCACTGCTGTCCAAGCCAAGGGGTGGAGAAGAACTCCTCTTGTACCTCGCGGCTTCACCCGAAGCTGTTAGTTCCATGCTAGTGCGCATGGACACTGATGGGACCCAAAAATCGATGTACTACACCAGCAAGGTGCTGCATGATGCGGAGATGAGATACTCAAAAATCGAGAAGGTTATCTTTGCACTGATCGTCTCTTCCCAGCGCCTCAGGCCCTATTTCCAAGCTCACCCGATCGTGGTGGTCACCGACCAGCCGCTCAAGGCGGTCCTATCCCGCCTTGATACTTCTAGCTGGCTGGCAAAGTGGACGATCAAGTTGGGAGAATTTGACTTGTCGTTCCGACCCAGGACAGCTATGAAGTCCCAGGTCTTAGCGAACTTCTTGGTTGAAGGCACCTGGCCGGAAGAGCAAAGAGAGGAATCCCATGCGAACCCTTCGGGTGATGAAATCGAGGAAGGGGGGAATGACTGGCTCCTTCACGTAGATGGCACGTCAAACTCTCAGGGAAGTGGAGTGGGCCTCATTCTAGCTAGCCCAGATGGAGTGGTGACCGAATACGCCCTTCGCTTCCTTTTCCTAGCTACCAACAACCAAGCCGAGTACGAAGCCCTACTATCCGGGATATGGCTAGCTCGCGAGCTTGGGGTGAAACGCCTCAAAGTTTTCACCGACTCTCAGCTAGTCTACGACCAAATAAAGGGGGAATACGAGGCACGAGATCCCATCATGTCACATTACCTAAGTATGGTACAGTCGCAGGTCTCTCCCCTATCCCATTTCAGCATCAGTTACATTCCCCAGGAGGAGAACGCTAGAGCTGATGCGCTGTCTCGACTAGCCACATCGATTGATGGAACCTTGGGAAGAACCTATGTGGAGCGCTTGGATGGACGCTTATACTAAATACTTCGCTACTAGAGCCCTCCCAACCGACCCCACCAAAGTCAAGATCTTCAAACAGCGAATACACAAGTTCCTGATGTTTAACATACAGCTGTATCAGAGGTCCTTCTCTCATCCCCTCTTGAGATGTGTTGGCCCCACAGATGCCGACTACATCATTCGAGAGATCCATGAAGTATTTGTGGAAGCCACTTGGGGGGCAGAGCACTGGCAAATAAAGCCCAATGCCAAGGCTATTACTGGCATACCATGCGGGAGGACGCGGCCGAGCTGGTCCAGAAATGTGATAGTTGCCAGCGGTATGCAAACATCCAACGACTACCAACTTCTCAGCTAAGCCCTCTATCAGCTCCATGGCCGTTTGCCCAGTGAGGGATGGACATCTTGGGACCTTTCCCTTCAGCTTCTGGCCAACGGAGGTTCTTGCTTGTCACCATCGATCATTTCACTAAGTGGGTAGAAGCTGAAGCGCTGGCTAAGATTACTGAGGCTAAGGGACTCAGGACACGCCTGGACAACTTCAAGGGGAGATGGGTAGAAGAGCTCCCGAACGTGCTGTGGGCTTATCACACAACGCCCCGGGCTCCCACTGAAGAGACCCCATTCAGCCTTGTCTTTGGAACAGAAGCTGTCATCCTAGTGGAGATCGACGTCCCTAATACCGGACACAGTCATACAATGAAGATGACAATCCCAGTCAACTAAGGGCTAACCTCGACCTCGTTGAAGAAATTCGTGATCAAGCACGAATTAGAATGGCCTCTTACCGACAAAGGATTGCAAAGTACTACAATGCCCGAGTCCGTCCCAGGACGTTCCTCCCAGGAGACTTGGTCCTCAAGCGAGCTGTAGTCTCCAAACCTACGGAGGGAGGCAAGCTATCTCCCAATTGGGAAGGGCCCTACCAAGTCACCCATGCACTTCTTCACGGAGCTTACCAGATTGAAGAACTAGACGGGAAACCTCTACCTCATACCTGGAATGCGGATAACCTCCGGCGGTATTATCAGTAATCCATTGCCATATTTGTTTTGA
Source organism: Calamus simplicifolius (assembly GCA_900491605.1). NCBI lineage: Eukaryota > Viridiplantae > Streptophyta > Magnoliopsida > Arecales > Arecaceae > Calamus > Calamus simplicifolius. The sequence continues at coordinate 15,063 of UESW01004124.1, forward strand.
ACATTACCCTATAATTATCATTCATCCTTTTGCACTAACGGAAGTGTTTAAGCATTCTAGCTTCTCACCTGAGCCCGACTTTGCGTCGGCACTCCAAGCCCGGCTCCATGTCGGCACTCCAAGCCCGACTCCATGCCGGTACTCCAAGCCTGGCTCTGCGTCAGCAACAAGCCCGAGTCTCCCCTCGGCAATTAAGCCCGAGTCTCCCTTCGGCAACTAAGCCCGGCTCCACACCGGCACTCTAAGCCTGGCTCCGCGTCAGCAACAAGCCCGAGTCTCCCCTCAGCAATTAAGCCCGAGTCTCCTCTCGGCAATTAAGCCCAGCTCCACGCCGGCACTCCAAGCCTGGCTCCGCGTCAGCAACAAGCCCGAGTCTCCCCTCGGCAATTAAGCCCAACTCCGCATCGGCACTTCAAGCCTGGCTCCACGTCAGCAACAAGCCTGAGTCTCTCCTTGGCAATTAAGCTCAAATCTGCATCGGTACTCCAAGCCTGGAGCCGCATGGACAACACTACTAGCTTCGGCCTCGCCACGGCTTCCGGCTCTGGCCTCGCCACGGATGTCGGCTTCATCCTCACCACGGTTGTCGGCTTCGGCTTCGTCACGGCTTCAGGCATCGACCTGGCTATGGCTACCGGCTTCAGCCTCGCCACGGCCACCGGCCTTGGCCTCACTTCGCTCTTTATTGTTGTCTCCGGTTTCAGCCTCGCCATAGCTTCCGGCTTCGGCCTCGCCACGGCTGCCGGCTTTGGCTTCGCCGTGGCTACCAACTTCGGCCTCGCTATGGCTACCGACTTCAACCTCACCCTGACCACACTCCTCGATTTCGGCCTCGATCGACGGCCTCGATTTTACTTCTGGCCTCAATCGTTCGGCCTCGACTGCAGTCTAGGCTACCCCCTAAAAATGACCCTACCTATTCGCGTTACCATACTCGCTGGAGTTAGCTAGCTACGAGCAAATCAAGGGAAGATTGAATTGAAATTCATTAATAGCAAAACAGTTTTACAAAATCGCCGGTCAAAGCTGGACTTGATACAACCAAAAAGAAAAACTAAGATTCGGCAGGATCTGGGCCATCATCCTCCTCGTCTGGCTGGAGATCCTCAATCCCTTCGAGGCGGTAAAGCTTTTGGATTTTTTCTTTGTAGTCCTAAAAGCCGCCGTCATACGCAAATGCCGTTGTCTCAGCGAGTTTTTTGTTGAAAGCAGCAGACTTCCTGAAATCTTCTACAGCCTCAACAGCCTTCTTCTCGACCTCGGCAGCCCTTTTTTTAGCTTCGGTCACCACCGCCTTTAGATTAACAATCTCAGCGTCGGATCGACAGGCGATCTCCTCTGTGTTCTCGGCTCTCACCTCGGCCACACTGATTTTGATGGAGGCGAAGTGAAGTCAGCTCTTCAACAGATACACCTTTGACTCTGCCCCCTTCACCTTTTCTTCCGCCTCTCTTTGCTTTTCCTCAGCCACTTGAGCATTGTCCAGCTCATTGGCCGCTAGGCGCTGGGCACCTCCAACGCGTCTTTCGCTTTCTCAGCCCTAAGCCGGGCAGCCTTGGCTTCGGCTTCGGCCTTTTGCGTTCGAGCAGCCTCCGCCCGGACCTCATCCAGAGCCACCTCGGCCCTCGCCTTTACTTCTTGAATCTCTTCCAGTGACTGGTCGAGAGCGGCCTGACACTGTGACCAAAGGCCCCTCATGGCGGTCAACGAGTTCAATGCCTATGCAAATCTTATAGTTAGATGAAGGAACAGGGATAATAGAGGTTGACAGGGGGACAATATTTACCCAAAGTTGGGCCACAGATGCCTCTCGGAAGAATACAGAGGACTTTTGATGTTGAAGGTACCTCTGCAACTTGGGCATAGAGGCTTTGATCAATGTCTGCTCAGCCCAATGAGTATGACGAGACAAGATCGACTGGAAAGAAACATCAATCTCTTCCTCCTCGGTTGACTCCGTAGCGATCGGCATGGGCTCGGCTTCTGGCTGCACGCCCGGTGCCTCAGCTTGAGCAGGTTCAGCTCCTGCTCCCTCGCTAGAAGGGGCGGCCTCCAGATCGTATCTCGAAGCCGCATCGGTTGGCTTCGCCTTGGAGGCCATTGGTGGTGATGACGGTGCCTCGGCCCTTCGTTTTGGAGGGGTATCCGTTAGATCGATGGGGATGGAGCAGAAGGTGGGGAACAAGCCCGTCCTTCTTCGACCTCGTTCCTTGCTGAAACCTCTTTGGCTTCAGCTTATTCGACAGCTTTGGTGGCAACGTCCCTCCTGGCGGGAGCCTCCTCTTCCCAGGCCTTTCTTTCCTCATGGAGGTCCTCCTTATATCACGGAGCGACGATGCCATACCTGTGAGCCAATGAATTTTGGTCAAAAGGAAAAGAAAAGAAAAAATCAAGAAGAAAGGCTGCACTACTCACCATCACCGGAAATAATACCCGCTAGCCAAAGATTCTCCTCGGCTAATAGTCGGTTGCAGCGAGGGATGTTAGCAGTAATCAACTGCCCGAACACCTCCTAATTCCTTGGAAGAATTATGGGGTCTTTATTGGCCTCTGTATCAGGTATTCCCCACTCAGTCTTCACTCCATCGATTTGGGCAAAGAAAATCTATGTTTCCATCCCTTAACCGAAGTGGGAAGATGTAGTTTAAGAATTCTAGTGGGCCTAGGGGTAAAGGACCACCATCCTGATTGTTCATAAGGGTATAGAAGCAACGAAAGAGAGAAATCCTGGCCTCTATCCCATGTATGTGGCATAGCACTACGAAACCTACAAGAGTCCGAATGGAATTTGGGACCAACTGAGCTAAAGCTAAAGAGTACCTATCTAAGATGTTTACTATGAAGGGATGAAGGGAATACGAAGGCCAGCCCTAAAGTAATATTCATAAAGGGAAACCCTACCAGGATAAGAAGAGGTTATCTTATCATCGGGAAGAGGCCTGTACAGGCAGAGGTTGGTAGGAATCTGATAACGAGCTTGAAGATTGATAATCTCCTGGGCCCTCATCGTAGAAGCGGTCCCCTTGGGGGACTCCCCCGCATGAGAGGGGCCGGTGACAGCCGGATGGCGTCGGGCGAGGGTCCGTCCGGCGGTCGGCCGATCCTCGACATGAGGCTGACCAACCACCTGTGACTGCTTCGCTGGGACACCCTCCACAGAGGTGGACCAGCTAGATGTCGGAGAGGAGGCAGACTGTTGAGGAAGATCGGGAGAATAGCCCCCGGAGCCGAAAATAGAGCATGAAAGGGACGAATCAGTCATGATAGCAGAATTAACCTGGAGAACTTGAGCGTGAAGAATCGAAGGTGAAGGACTCGGAAGATGGGAGATGAACAGGCTCGGATAAAATCAGGGTAGGGACGAAAATGGAAGCAGCAAGAACATCTGTAGCCGGGAACACCACCCTTTATGGACTTGTCTTTTCAAAACCGTCCCGCCAATTTTGTTCCGGCTACGTGCTTGCTTCCCATTAGGGGCGTCTATGGCAACCACCCAGAGCGTTAAATTCAGAAGCCACTGCCAACGAAGAGATAACAGTGACCTCACCGTAATGATGTGTTCGCCCAGCACTCGAGGGAGATCTGCCTCAATCCCAACAGTCGAGGTGGGCGAGATGATGGCATCGCAACATCCAATGCATGTTTAAGGGCAGGGCCCTTGGCATGTGGCGCCTGAAGATTAGCCACCGGGTGATAAAGCGCCCCCATTCAATGGTAAGTGCATGCTCACCCATCTCGGGGGTGGGGGGGCACCTGATATGGCTAATCAATTGTCAGGCGGAACGATAACACCACACGATTTTTTGAGCAATTACCGCTAGCTTAAGGCTCAGCTATAGCTCCGGCCTCCAGCTTCAGCCGCGGGTTCGGCTCGGCCTCCAGCTTCGGCCTCGGATTCGACTTGACCTCCAGCTTCGGCCTCGAATTCGACTCGGCCAGCCTCGGTACATTTCTAGCACCAAAACATTATGGCCTCAAAGGCCATGCACATCCACTTTAAGGCATTTATTTCCTTATTCTCTCCCGTATTAAAGCACTAATGGCTGCCACGTTGGCCATGACACTTCGTCTCGGCTCTATATCGGCTCCTGGCCTAAGCCTTGGCTCCAGCATCGGCTTCTGGCCTCGGCATTGGCCCCGGCTCCAACATCAGCTTCTGGCCTCGACATCGGCCCCGGTTCCAATTCTGGCTCCGATCTCAGCCATCGACGCAGTTCAAATCATGAAGCCGGACTTCAATATTGAACAAACTTAAAACTACGGCACGATCTACTCGCCTACCTTTTACCAAGATCATGGGCAGTTACAAATGTTGTGTAGTTGCCGATATACACGGCACCCATTCAGCAATGGCTCACCTGCCCGCCGTTCTCGGAGCTCATCCTAACAAAGCAGATTCAACGAGGTAAAGGTGACCCCCTGGACAAGTATAAAAAGAGAACCCGAGCTCAACGCGGGGGATCTCTCTTTTCAATCTCTTTCTCTAGCATTGCTCTATGATAAAACTACTGCTCTACGAGTTCACTAACTTGAGCGTCGGAGGGTCCCCGCCGGAACCATCGGTCCGGGACTTCTTGCAGGTTCCTGAAGAAATAAGGCAGTCTTTCCCTATCCTCGGAGGCCCACGAAGATCTCAACATGCTCGGCGCTCATCACCAGTGACTTGGTAGCAACACTACATATAACCATAATATAGATATTATTATATTATGATTTTATTATAATTTATCTTTATTTATTAATTTTTATATCTTTTATTTAAAAAATAATATTAAATTGAGTATATATATCAAAAAAAATTAAAACAAATAATTTTTAAAGTTTTCAGCCTGGAACTAAAATTGAAAGTTCCGTTCGCTTTGGATTATGAGGTTTAGATAAACTAAACAATAGCAATAGATTCTAATTCTGATTATGATTTCTGTGTGAATTAACAGATGGGCAGAATAAGCGATTTTGATTTTAATTCCAATAAAATTTGATTCTAGTTTCGATTCTAATAGAATTTGATTTTGATTCCAATTTTAAAGTAAACAAACTCTTAATTCCTTTCTGTAACGCCGCTCGCAAGCTAGTTAATTGAAACTAGCAGGAGGGCTTAAAGTATTACACTTTCCTAATAAAATAATTTATGTATTATTTTATAAAACCTTATGGTCTTTATATATATATATATATATATATATATATATATGTTGGTTATTAATCCTAATCCAGTTGTTATTTTCATTTTTGAATAAGTCTTATCGTGTCCTATTATTTAGGAACCAGTTTGTTTATTTGTTACTAGTGCAGAATATGTCGATCATGGAGCCTAGTTTTTAGGATTTTAGTTTCGACTTCTAGTTGTGTTGATGATATTCTTGCCTACATAAAAGGCTATTTTTAGTGGAATAAAAAAAATCTCCTCGTTTTACTGCATCTCCTCTCAATTTTATCTTCTCTGCATTTCTTCTAAATTATTCTTATCCATCAGAGGTATCAGAGCAGGCAAAATGAATGGTCCTGTTCAAATTTCAATTTCTATCCTGGATGGCAAAAATTACAACCGGTGGAGTATTCAAATGAAGTTCTTTTTTATTACCACGAGTTGCTAGGTGTCGTGGAGGATGGAGTTACTACACTTGTAGATAATGCAATGATGCCCAAAGGAATGTCCACCGTGAAAGCAAGAAAAAGGATAAGAAGGCTTTATATCTCATCCATCAAGGGATGAATGATGAAGTATTTGAGAAGATTGCAGATGCGACAACATCAAAGCAAGCATGGGATATCTTGATGATAGCATATAAAGGTGCAGAGAAAGTTAAGAAGGTAAACTCCAAACCTTAAGACGTCAATATGAGCTCCTACAAATGGAGTCCTCTGAAGCTATTGCTACTTATATTAGTCAAGTTCTTGCTTTGAAAAATAAAAGCAAAATATATGGAGAAGCGTACAAAGAGCAGACTAAAGTGGAGAAAATCTTGCAGACACTCACACCAAAATTTGAGCATATCGTGGCAGCAATAGAAGAAGCCCATGATCTGTCTCAAATGACTGTTGAAGAGTTGTCAGGCTTAGAAGCGCATGAGCAAAGAATGAATGAGAAGGAGACAGAGAAGCCGATTGAGCAAGCCTTCCAAAGCCAAGTTTCCTTCAAAGGTGATCAAGGTGGTGAAACAAGTCAAAGGCATGGTGGTTCTCGTGGTAGAGGACGGGCACATGGTGTTTACTTCAACAAAGGTCGTGGTGGCCATAATAACAATTTTCAAGTAGGTGGTAATGACCAAGAAAAATCAAATTTTGGCCATCAGCAGAATTTAAGAGGTCGTGGTCGCGGACGTGGTAGAGGAAGGTATGACAAATCTAATATTGAATGTTATCATTGTCATAAACGTGGCCACTATTCAAATGAGTGCAAATACAAAAATAGTACCCAAAAGGCTCACTATGTGCAAGGAGATGGTGATGATGTTGATGGCGATCATACCCTTTTGATGGTCATTGCTGCTGGTGAAACCCCAAACTATCACACATGGTTTCTTGACACCGGATACACCAACCACATAAGTGGCAAAAGGGAGTTATTTGTTGATTTTGATGAGTACTTTCACACCAAGGTGAAATTTGCTGATGACAGAATAATACCAGTGATTGGAAAAGGAAGAATTCTCATTAATTTGAAGAATGGGGATCTCAAGTACATTTCAGATGTGTTCTATGTTCCTGGCATGAAGAGTAATTTGCTTAGTATGGGCCAATTACTTGAAAAGGGGTATATTATGAGCCTATGAGATTATCAATTCTCCATTTTGGATAAGCAAGGTACACTCATTCTTAAAGCTCCCTTGAGCAAAAATCGTATGTTTCAAGTTGATATTTCTAGTGGAGTTTATAATTATCTCACTACAATTATAAAAGATGAATCTTGGCTTTGAAACTTGCGGTTTGGACATATGAATTTCAGAGTTTAAAATTGCTTGCTCAAGGAAAGATGGTAAAAGGCTTGCCCAGTATACATAAACCTGACTAGTTGTGTGAAGCCTGCACTCTTGGGAAGCATTACAGAATACCTTTCGCAATAAGACAACAACAGCGAGCAACTCAACCACTTGAGCTAGTTCATTCTGATGTGTGTGGCCCAATGAATACGATATCAAATGGCAAAAATAAGTACTTCCTCACCTTCATTGATGATTTTACTCGAAAGATTTGGGTCTATTTTTTTGCAAACAAAATCTGAAGTTTTTGATTGCTTTAAGAAATACAAGGCACATGTTGAAAAGCAAAGTGGCCATCTTATCAAGGTGTTGCGAACTGATGGTGAAGGTGAATATACTTCCAATGAATTTAACAAATATTGTGAAGAACATGGAATAAAGCATGAAGTCACTTTTCTCTACACTCCACAGCATAATGGAGTTGCTGAACGAAAAAACAGAACCATCATGGGCATGACAAGGAGCTTTGTTGGTCCAGATAGCAACCCAAGAGGAGAGGTGAATTGGATTTTTCAGAAATTAAACTCCTTTTAAAAACAATCCCCCAGCGGAAGTGAAAACTTAGATGTATACGAATTAAAACAGAGTAAGCAAAATAGAGAGTAAGAGACAAGAAACAATCACGGCAAACACAAGAAGTTTTATAGTGGTTCGGTGTACCTACACCTACATCCACTCCCAAGTACCTCTTGGGTCCACACTATAATCAATCTGATTACAGCAGAGTTGTTTTGCAAGCTCACAACTCAAACTTGTTGTTTTGGGTGCACAACGAACCCAGCTGGTTTTCAAGGCTCACCAGCACACAACCTTACAACACAAGCAAACTGCTTGCACAAGGCTAACAGCCTCAATGGAATCAATCCTCTGATTGACCCAGCAAACAATAACATTTTTACAAGTTTAAAAGCTCCTCCAATGAGCAAATATACAATAATAGAACAATAATAAAGAGATAGGAATCAAAGCCTGATTTGCAGATCTTGGTGGCTTGCTTCTTCTCTTCTCTTGAGTGGATCTTCCTTTAGAATGCTCTTGAAGCTCCGAAGATTAGAAAGCTAGGGCTTGCTTCTTCTTTTGGGATTTCTTCAAAATAGAACAAGAATGCTAGAAATCTCTCTTTTCTTTTGGGGAATCAGTATAATCTTTCCTTTCGAATCTTTCCTCTTTTCTCTTTTGATTTTCTGATGGATTTCACTCTTGTTTTTCTGATTTTTCTCTCTTGTTTTCTTTTTTTTCTCCTCTTTTTCGGATACAATAAAACCTCTTCTTATAGATTCTTCTTAATCCATAAATAGCCAAAACTATCCGTTAGAAACAAGTGTAAGAAGGATTAGAACCAAAATAGTAATAGCCGTTGGGATTAAAAAGATAAAGATAAAGTTTAGAGACGTTCTGACAGTTCTGGAGTCGTTTCTGACAAACTGGAGTCGACTCTAACTTTTCTGGAGTCGGCTCTAAATCGAAAATCCCCAATCCGCTCGATCTGGAGTCGTCTCTGACTTTTCTGGGGTCGACACAAAATCTTCTGGAGTCGACTCTAACAGTCCAGGAGTCGACTCTAAGTCGTGACCAGAAAAACCATCGTTCTGTCTTTTCTGTTGGAGTCGGCTCTAACAGTCCAGGTGTCGACTCTAAGTCTGTGCCATTTTCGGAGTCGACTCTGCGATTCCATGTGTCGACTCTAATGTCTGCAATCTTACCTTGACATTAGATTCGAACTAGAACTTGATTTTCTTGTGATTTTGATTAATAAATCAAATCATAAACTGAAAAACTTAATCAAAATCATTAGTAACTTCAAATGTTATACTCAAATAGTTTTGTTAATCATCAAAATCAATAATTGGGTCAACAATCTCCCCCTTTTTGATGATGACAAAAACTTTGAGTATATGCATTAAAAATTCATTTGAATAAGAGTTATAGACATTGTTAAAGCTTTAAAACTTCCTAACAGAGAATTTGATGCCAAGTTTCAAAATGAACTTTAAAAAACATACTTGAGTTCTATTATAAACATCAATCAAGATGATTTAACTTTTTATAGAAAATCATTAAGCTCCCCCTGCATTAAATAACTCCCCCTATGCAAGGTATATGTAAATAAACTGAAATATGATCAATTGATTAGAATTTAGATTTCTCTCCCCCTTTTTGAGATATGCCAATTGATTGAAATCTTACAAATCTTATATTCTTTCATTCTCTCTTATATTCTTTCATGCTCTCTTCTTTATGCATATACAATTTTCTCTCCCCCTTTTTTGTTATCAGCAATAAGGTGAGTTTAAAAATAATAATGTAGGTTATCAGAGCGAGGTTGTTGGTTCATTCAATCATAGAGATAGTAAACTTCATTCATTGTAATTGCTCACATAGACAAATTTGCAATAAAAGATAATTGTATTTCATTTCAAGATGCATTACATGTGTCTATCAAAATACATTCTCAGTAAAGTACTATATCAATCAGAAATCCTAGATACATGCTAACAAAGTATAGTAAACTAGAAATCCTAAGATACTAACTTAGGTTTCTACTTAGATAGGGTATCACTGTAGGAATCAATCAAACATGCTTGTATACAATTTTCTTCAGATGGCCTATCATTTCCATAATCTCATCTTTTTGTGATTTCTTAAAGCCTTCAAGACAACTTCAACTTGAGAACAGCAAGGTCTAAATCTTTCTTCAATTGACCAGTAGCATCTAGATAAGCTCTAGATCCATCTGCAATCCCTTCCAGCCTTTCAAAAATCTTTTGAAGCTCAGTGCCAAGGGATTCAGAGCGGCTAATGGAAAATGAAATCAAGTCAGTCTTGAATTGATCTCCTCCTTAAATTGTCTGATGTCATCTCAACTGACAAATATCATTGTCCTCTGACTGTCATACTCAGCTAGTAATGCTCTGAGCTGACCAATCTGCTCATCAGAAAATCTCCAGATACAAATGCTGACTGATGTGGAGGTGAAGAATATGTGCTCGGTCCAGCCTCAGAAGGTCCAGCAGTAGATGGTCCCGCAATAGATGGGTCAGGGACTGATGGTCCCGCAACTGATGGTCTGTCCTCTACTCTGGCCTCCTCTCTCTGCCTCTCTCCTCCTTTTATCCAATTACCATTTACCTTTCTGAAGCCCATACGGTGAATGGTAGAGACACTGTAGTAATCTGTATGCCTTAATTTCCTTAGTGGCTCATTGTCCATTATTAACACACCTTGGCTTCTGAATACCAAAGTCAGAATCATACCATATGGCAATGTAGATCTCTTCTTGGTAGCTGCCTCTGCCATATAGCCTATCATCATCCCAGCTAAGTTTACTGGCTGCCAGTGATGATGCAGTCCATCAACAAGATGTCTCGCTCCGAGACATACTCAAATCTTCCTATTTTGGAAATAATATCCTCCACAGATATTGTGAAGTAATCTGAGTTCCAAATTAGTTGATTTGCCAAAATTTCCTCAAACTCAGATACTTCTCTCCCTAACATCCTAGATAGGGCACCTCCTCTATCATCATGCTGATACTCATTTATCCCAATAGTGGGCATCTCCAATAAATTTCCAAGATTCGGTGATGACAACTCTTGTTCCTCTTACAAACTTACTAAACCTCCCTCTCCTCTACTAAATCATTGTAAATTCTCTTACAAGGGCAGGGTAGGTAGGAACATCCAAAGAACAAACTTTCTCCCATCCCATTTCTTTCAATTGACGCCAATAGAAAACCCTCCGAAGCAAAGAAATCGAAATCAACTTTTCTTCCGGTTGTATGGCCTTACCCGCTAATTGGTCGAGGAGAAGATGGTGAGGTGGAGAAGCATCTTGAGTGGCAGATGATGAAGATGACGGGTTGCCTCCGAATCGTTTTTTCGTGGGAACGGCCGAACCTCCAATGATAGCACGCCTTTTAGGAGCCATGGGATTTGATTGGAATGAGTAATCAAGGGATTTGATTTGGAGGGGTTGGAATAGGTTTGGAACGGCTTAGAGAGGATTGGAGACGATAGACGTTTGGTGTCGACTCCGCCTTTTATTTTTGACCTAGTTCACTTAGAGTCGACTCCCGCAAAGCGAGGTGTCGGCTCCGAACCAGAAAATCTGTCAGCGCCGAATTAGAGTCGGCTCTACAGAAGCCGGAGTCGGCTCTAATTGCCCAGACAGAACATCAAAATAAAGGTGTCGACTCCACAAACTGAAGGTGTCGACTCCACAATAGTTTCAGTGAAAAATTTGAATTTCAAGGATCTGAAACTGATCAAATTAATCATCAAACTCTAGATAAGTGTTCCTTAATCAATTGGGGAAACAATGAATCAAATTTCTAGATAAATTTCCTTATTGGACATAGAGGATTTTCAAGAAATTATGAAGTCTAGATAGTTGTTGTCCTTAAGAGTTTCAGAAAATCATTCTAAAGGATCACAAACTCCTAATTCTCCTCTAAGATAACAAAATCTTTCTTCACTCAAAGGTTTGGTAAAAATATCAGCTAATTGATCATTAGTATTAACATATTCAAGACAAACATCATTGTTAGTTACATGTTCTCTAATAAAGTGATGTCTAATTTCAATGTGTTTAGTTCTTGAATGTTGAATTGGATTTTTAGTTAGATTGATGGCACTAGTGTTATCACATCTAATAGGAATTTTATCAAGTGTGATACCATAATCTTCAAGTTGTCGCTTAATCCAAAGGATTTGAGCACAGCAACTTCCAGCTGCAACATACTCTGCCTCAGCAGTGGATAATGCAACCGAATTTTGCTTCTTGCTAAACCAAGAGATTAAGTTACTTCCTAAAAGTTGGCATGCACCACTTGTACTCTTTCTATCTAATTTACAACCAGCATAGTCAGAATCAGAATAAGCAATCAATTTAAGTTGAGTCTCTAGAATACCATAATCCTACATTTTTAGTTCCATTTAAGTATCTAAAGATTCTTTTAACAGCAATAAATGTGATTCTTTAGGATTAGATTGATATCTTGCACATAGGCAAACAGAAAACATAATATCTGGCCTACTTGCAGTTAAGTAAAGAAGTGATCCGATCATACCTCTGTAATGCTTCTGATCTACTTTCTTACCTTCTTCATCCTTGTCCAGCTTGCATGAGGGACTCATTGGCGTACCAAGAGGTTTAGCAGATTCCATACCAAACTTCTTGAGTATTTCCTTTGTGTACTTTGTTTGGTTGATGAAAATCCCGCTTTCTCTTGTTTGATTTGAAGTCCAAGGAAGAAGTTGAGTTCTCCCATCATGCTCATCTCGAATTCTCCCTGCATTAACTTAGCAAATTCTTGACAAAGGAGATTGTTAGTAGCACCAAATACAATGTCATCAACATAAATTTGAACAATTAATAAATCCTTTTCTTTTCTTTTTAAAAATAAAGTTTTATCAACATTTCCTCTAGAAAAATCATTTTCAATTAAAATTTACTTAATCTATCATACCAAGCTCTAGGTGCTTGCTTTAAACCATAAAGTGCTTTGTGTAGTTTGAAGACGTGGTTTGGAAATTCATGATCTTCAAAACCAGGAGGTTGTTCAACATAAACTTCCTCATTTATAAAACCATTTAAAAATGCACTTTTAACATCCATTTGAAATAAGTTGAAATTCATATGACATGCAAATGCAAGTAGTAGTCTAATGGCTTCTAATCTAGCAACAGGTGCAAAAGTTTCATCAAAATCTATACCTTCTTCTTGATTATATCCTTTTGCAACTAATCTAGCTTTGTTTCTAATTACCATGCCATTTTCATCCAATTTATTTCTAAATACCCATTTAGATCCTATTATAGGGTGATCTTTAGGTCTATCTACTAGAGTCCAAACTTGGTTCCTAGTGAATTGGTTTAACTCTTCCTGCATTGCTAACATCCAATAACTATCTTTCTCAGCTTCCTCTATAGTTTTAGGTTCTATATGAGATACAAATGCAAGATGATTATTGATATTTCTCATTGATGATCTAGTCCTTACACCTTGAGATGGATCACCTATGATTAGGTCCTTAGGATGACCATAAGCATATCTCCAATCTCTAGGTAGATCTTTATCATTATGAGCAGTATCAATACCATCATCCTTAGGTGAGTCATCATCCTTAGCTTCAGGTTCTTGATCTGAAGATACATTTAATTTTTCAATACCTCTTTCAATCAAAGATGTATCTTCCTCATCATCAATTTTAGAACTTGATGCTAAAGACTCATCAAACACTATATGAATGGATTCTTCTACAACTAAGCTTCTCTTATTAAATACTCTATATGCTTGCTAGATGTAGAATATCCTAGGAAAATGCCTTCATCAGACTTTGCATCAAACTTCCCAAGATTATCCTTACCATTGTTATGAATAAACATTTACAACCAAATGCATGAAAATAACTTAAATTTGGTTTCCTATTATGCCATAGTTCATAGGGAGTTTTCTTAAGGATAGGTCTAATTAGGGCTCTATTTAGAATGTAACATGCTGTGTTTATAGCTTCCGCCCAAAAATATTTTGGAAGTTGGCTTTCACATAGCATGGTACGGGCCATGTCTTCTAAAGTCCTATTCTTTCTTTCTACAACTCCATTTTGTTGTGGTGTTCTAGGTGCTGAAAAATTATGATGTATGCCTTTTTCAAAACAGAATTTTTCAAATAAGTGATTTTCAAATTCAGTTCCATGATCACTTCTAATAGACACTATGGTAGTGTTTTTCTCATTTGTGACTTTCTTAACAAATTTCAAAATATTGAGAAAGTCTCATCTTTGTGAGCCAAAAATTACCCAAGTGAATCTAGAGTAATCATCTACTATCACAAGACCATATTTCTTTCCTCCTAGACTTGTGGTTCTAGTAGGTCCAAAAAGGTCCATGTGTAGTAGCTCTAGTGGCCTAGTAGTTGAAACAACATTCTTAGATTTGAAAGAAGTTCTTGTTTGTTTTCCAAATTGACATGCATCACAATTTTGATTATTTTCAAAATCTAGCTAGGAATACCTTTAACTAAATCCATTTTAATAATTTTGAAATTAGGTGTGTGCTTGCATGACCTAATCTACGATGCCATAGCCAACCAATCTCATTCATATTAGCATTATTAGCAACTAAGCAATGATTACTTGTAGATAAATTACTCAAATCAATTAAGTACACATTGCCATAATTTACCAACAAAATAATGCTATTATCAATGGGATTAGTAACAGTGCAAATAGAAGCTTCAAATGAAACTTTGAAACCTTTATCACACAGTTGGCTAATACTTATTAATTATGTTTAAACCATCAACATATAAAACATTTCAATATGAGTAGATGGAGTTATTTGAATCTTACCAAACCCATGATATGGCCTTTGCCATTATCACCAAAAGTAACTACTCCTCCTCTTTTGATTCAAGGGTGATGAATTGATCTTTGTCACCCGTCATGTGTCTTGAGCAGCCACTATCGAGATACCACTTTCTTTTGAGTCTTTGGCTGCAAGACACTCCTGCAAAATATTCAAGTCTTAATTTAGGTACCCAAGCCTTCTTGGGTCCTTCATGGTTAGATGCATAAATATTGTTCCTTTGGGAACCCAAATCATCTTTCTTTTATTATGTGGAGTTTTACACATATAGATTTATGTCCTTTGTTTCCACATTTAAAACATGTAATATTTATGATTTTTCAGCATGTACAAAAAATTTTTCAAATTTTTGCTTTTTAAGTGGATTATATCCTAATCCAGCTTTATCAAAATAGCTCTTTGATTGTCCAAAATCATATTAAGTTTGATAGAGCTCAAAGTAAATTTATCAACTATAGGTTTAAGTCTATCAACTTCATTTTTCAAGCTTTCATTTTCTTTTATCAAAAGTTTTTTTCTACAACATGCTTTTCATTTTCTAAAGATAGATTTTGCATTTGATTTTTCAGATCTTTGTTCTTTGAACTTAATTTTGCAAAATCATCCATCAATTCATAAAAAGCACTATGCAATCATCGAAAGTAAAATCATCAAGAAAACTTGGACTTACCTCATCATTGTCCGCCATGAAGCATAGATTGGCCATTTCACTCTTTTCTTCCTCTTCGGAACTTGAGCTTTCCGAATCACTCCATGTGGCCATCATTGCCTTCTTTTTGAATCTCCGGGTGCCTTTCTTTAGTTGTGGGCATTCAGATTTAAAGTGTCCCGGCTTCTTGCATTCAAAAATAACTTCTTTTTCTTTGCCCTTGTCCTCATCTTTTCTAGCAAAGGGCTTTTTCTTTTCAAACTTCTTTTTCTTCATGAATCTTTTAAACTTCCTTGTGATGAGTGCCATGTCCTCATCATCACTTTCATCTTCAGATTCATGAGGCTCTTCCATATATTCAGAAATCTTAAGAGCCATAGTCCTCTTCTTCTTTGACTCATCATCATCAATATGTTGCTTAATTGAAGCTCATGAGTCATTAAGGATCCCAATAATTCTTCCAGGGGTAGGGTACTTAGATCCTTTGCCTCTTGTATTGCAGTCACTTTAGCTTCCCAAGTCCTAGGCAAGGAACCAAAACCTTTCTCACAAGATCAGAATTATCATAAGATTTACCAAGACTTTTTAAACCATTAACTATATCAGTAAATCTTGTAAACATATCAGAAATAGATTCACATGCATCCATTTAAACAATTCATATTTATGAACTAGCATGTTAATCTTGGATTCCTTGACTTGATTTGTTCCCTCATGGGTAACCTCAAGTCTATCCCAGATTTCTTAGCAGAAATGCAAATAGATATACGATTAATTCATTTGCATCTAATGAACAGTATAAAACATTCATGCCTTGGCATTAAGTTGTGCCAATTTTTTATCATGTTCATCCCATTCCGTTTCGGTTTAGGAATCTCCATGCCATTAATTCTAGTAGTGGGTGTGTGTGGTCCATTACTATAATGCTCCATAGATCATAGTCAAGTGCTTGAATGAAAATTTTCATTCTAGCTTTCCAATAACCATAGTTTAAACCATTAAACAAGGGTGGTCTATTTGTAGATTGACCTTCGAAAAAAGATGAACCAGCTTGAGCTGCCATTTGGATCTTTGACTCTTGATCGTTAGATCAAATCAAATGAGCACTAGCTCTGATACCAATTGTTGGCCAGATGCAACCCAAGAGGGGGGGTGAATTGGGTTTTTAAAAATTAAACTCTTTTAAAAACAATCCCCCAGCGGAAGTGAAAACTTAGATGTATACGAATTAAAACAGAAACAAGAGATAGAGAGTAAGAGAAAGGAAACAATCACGGCAAACACAAGATTTTATAGTGGTTCGGTGTATCCAACACCTACGTCCACTCCCAAGTACCACTTGGGTCCACACTATAATCAATCTGATTACAGAGTTGTTTTGCAAGCTCACAACTCAAACTTGTTGTTTTTCCGGTGCACAACGAACCCAGCTGGTTTTCAAGGCTCACCAGCACAAACCTTACAACACAAGCAAACTAGCTTGCCAAGGCTAACAGCCTCAATGGAATCAATCCTTTGATTGACCCAGCAAACAATAACGTTTTTACAATTTAAAAGCTCCTCCAATGAGCAAATATACAATAATAGAACAATACTAAAGAGATAGGAATCAAAGCCTGATTTGCAGATCTTGGTGGCTTGCTTCTTCTCTTCTCTTGAGTGGATCTTCCTTTAGAATGCTCTTGAAGCTCCGAAGATTAGAAAGCTAGGGCTTGCTTCTTCTTTTGGGATTTCTTCAAAATAGAACAAGGAATGCTAGAAATCTCTCTCTTTTCTTTTGGGAATCAGTATAATCTTTCCTTTCGAATCTTCCCTTTTCTCTTTGATTTTCTGATGGATTTCACTCTTGTTTTTTGATTTTTCTCTCTTGTTTTCTTGTTTTTTTTCTCCTCTTTTCGGATACAATAAAACCTCTTCTTATAGATTCTTCTTAATCCATAAATAGCCAAAACTATCCGTTAGAAACAAGTGTAAGAAGGATTAGAACCAAATAGTAATAGCCGTTGGGATTAAAAAGATAAAGATAAAGTTTAGAGACGTTCTGACAGTTCTGGAGTCGTTTCTGACAAACTGGAGTCGACTCTAACTTTTCTGGAGTCGGCTCTAAATCGAAAATCCCCAATCCGCTCGATCTGGAGTCATCTCTGACTTTTCTGGGGTCGACACAAAAATCTTTGGAGTCGACTCTAACAGTCCAGGAGTCGACTCTAAGTCGTGACCAAAAAAACCATCGTTCTGTCTTTTCTGTTGGAGTCGGCTCTAACAGTCCAGGTGTCGACTCTAAGTCTGTGCCGATTTCCGGAGTCGACTCTGCGATTCCATGTGTCGACTCTAATGTCTGCAATCTTACCTTGACATTAGATTCGAACTAGAATTTGATTTGTCTAGTGATTTTGATTAATGAATCAAATCATAAACTGAAAAACTTAATCAAAATCATTAGTAACTTCAAATGTTATACTCAAATAGTTTTGTTAATCATCAAAATCAACAATTGGGTCAACAAGCTTGCTGAAGGCAAAAGGTATGCCAAATTCATTCTGGGTGAAGCCGTTTCATGTTCTGTATTTAATGAATAGATCTCCAACAACAAGTGTCCAAAATATAATCCCTGTAGAAGCTTGGAGCAGTTTCAAGCCGAGTGTGAAACATCTTAAGGTATTGGGTCTGTTGCTTATGCTCATGTTCTAGCAAGACAAGGACAAAGTTAGATGATCGAGCAGAGAAGACTATTTTTATTGGCTACAAGCATGGTGGGTACAAGTTGTTCAATCCAGAGTCAAAAAAGGTGATTGTCAGCCGAGATGTAACATTTGCTGAAGATGAAGCTTGGAAATGGGATGCTGATACCCATGAGGTCCTAAAAATATTGTTCTTGAAGAAGTAGCTGAAGTTCATACCACACACGAAGGAGCTTCTTCAAGCTCTGCTCGAGAAACTTTTTCATCACAAACTTTGACAGAATCTGGAAGACCACAGCGTCAACGCCAACCGCCAGTACGCTTGCAAGATTATGAGGTAACTCTTGATGATGAAGTTGATAATGATGGAGAATTGGTACACTTGGATTTCTTTGCAGATAGTGAACCACTGATATTTGAGGAAGCAATAAAGGATCCCAAATGGGTGCATGCTATGAATGAGGAGATCATACGTGGGAGCTCACTGATATTCCACAAGGTCACAAAGCAATTGATGTCAAGTGGGTTTTCAAGATAAAACTGAAGTCAAATGGCGAGGTAGAAAGGAATAAAGCGAGGTTAGTGGCAAAGGGATTCAAGCAGAGGCCCGGCTATGACTATCAAGAAGTTTTCTCTTCGTTGCTCGAATGGAGACCATCAGACTTATGATTGCCTGGCTGCACAAAATCAGTGAAAAATTCATCAAATGGATGTAAAGTCAGCTTTTCTAAATGGTCCACTTGAAGAAGAGGTATATGTCAAGCAATCTTGGATTTATGAAACAGGGAAGTGAAGACAAGGTGTACAGGTTGAAGAAAGCATTATATGGCCTTAAACAAGCCCCACGAGCATGGAATAAATGTGTTGATTCCTTCTTCCTTCAGGCTGGTTTCGAGAAGTGCCCCTCAGAACATGCCTTATATGTGAAGGTTAATGATTCTGGTGATATATTGCTGTTGTGTCTTTATGTTGATGATCTAATATTCACAGGTATAATCCCACAACAATTGAAGATTTCAAGAAGTCCATGATGGATAAGTTTGAAATGACTGATCTTGGTCTCATGTCATATTTTTTGGGCATCGAAGTGGTTCAAAGAGAAGATGGAATTTTTATTTGCCAAAAGAAGTATGCTACTGAACTTTTGAAGAAGTTCCTTATGCAAGATTGTAATTGTGTAAAAACACCTGTGGAAGTTGGTACAAGATTGTCAAAGAATGGAGAAGGAGTACCAGTTGATTCAACATATTTCAAACAAATTGTTGGAAGTTTAAGATATCTCACATGCACAAGGCCGGACATTTCTTATGGTGTTGGCTTAATTAGCAGGTTTTTGGAAAATCCCCAGCATTCTCATATGCAAGTAGCCAAGAGAATCATGAGGTACATAAAAGGCACTCTTAATTATGGTCTATTTTATCTTCAACAAACAATTGTGCTCTTGTAGGCTACTCAGATTGTGATTGGGCTGGAGATTTAGATGACCGGAAAAGCACTTCTGAATATTGTTTCAATTTTGGTGCTACAACTTTCTCTTGGTCATCAAAGAAGCAATCTATTGTTGCTCTATCAACATGTGAAGTAGAGTATGCTGTTGCAGCATCAAGTGCATGTCAGGCAATCTGGTTGCAAAATTTAATGAACCAGATTCATGCTCCAATGGAGGAACCAATGAAGATTTTTGTTGACAATGTCTTTTGGCAACAAATCCTATTACACATGGAAGAAGAAAACACATCGACATCCGATATCATTTTTTGAGAGATCAAGTTGACAAGAAAATAATTAAGTTGGTTTACTGCAAATCAGAAGACCAAGTAGTTGACATCCTCACTAAACCCTTGAAGTTTGAAACTTTTGTCAAATTAAGGGCATGCTTGGAATGACTACTCTTTCCGATTAGGATTATGGGGGATGTTGGTTATTAATCCTAATCGAGTTGTTATTTTCATTTTTGAATAAGTCTTATAGTGTCCTATTATTTAGGAACCAATTTGTTTATTTGTTACTAGTGCAGAATATATCGATCATGGAGCGTAGTTTTTAGGATTTTAGTTTCTGACTTCTAGTTGTGTTGATGATATTTCTTGCCTACATAAAAGGCTATTTTTAGTGGAATAAAAAAAAATCTCCTTGTTTTACTGCATCTCCTCTCATTTTTATCTTCTCTGCATTTCTTCTAAATTATTCTTATCCATCATATATATATATAGCATTAAGGCATCCCCTTCTTTTTTTTTTTTTTTCGGTCTCACCGCCTTTCTTTTCTTTGAATGAATTGTTTTAGCTTTATTTTCTTCGAATAAATTATTTTAGCTTTATTTTTAATATATTTTTCAATGATCTTTCCTTCTCTACGGCCGTATTATTCACTATGCTTTGCTAATCGGGACTCTCACCACACCCTCTATTAGTTTTTTTAGCTCAAGCATATGAGCATGAACCTCCTTTCTTTCCATACGCTTTATTTGATCGTAGTTATATATCAAATAGAAAAAATAAAAAATAAAAACAAAATATACCAATTATTCTATTAATCTTAATTAATTTTACATAATAAAATATTAAAAAATAAATTATTTTTAAAATATAATAAATAATTTATGATAATTAAATGTTTAAGAATAAAAAAATTGAGTAAATATTTGAAGATTAAAATATAATAGCATATAGTAACTTATTTTATAGGCAATTCATATTACTATTTAGGATTGCCTAACAATATACTAAACCCAATCTGAGAGAAATTGCAATTGCTCAATAACTAAACAATTTTTTGAAATTAGAACCGACTACAAAAGATTATTTTATCAGCTAAACGGACCTAAATAGTATTATCATTTTCTTTTATTTTATATGATAATTTTTTACACACCACAAGATTCTTCATTGGATGACTTCAAGCCTCCAACCACCCTAATAATTATTTTACCAAATGCTTGCATTCTGTCTATCAAATGGGTTCAACCTTGGTAAGCCCATTCTGGTTAACTTGATCACCATAGGTTTGATCCTGTTGAACATGCTCCCATAATTCTCTTCACCTGTACACTATGGATGGCAAGTCCTGTCTCAACCTTACTGCTATCAAACGTCCTACAACCACCATCCTCAATTTAAAAATTAAAAAAAAAAACAGCTTCCCCCAAAACCGCCTGTGGATTAGAGCCTTTGCTCGTTCTAGATACTTTTACCCCTATAATTCCGCATCATATCCATAACACAATCTCAACCATTTATTGTCGCCGACTTATACTCATCGAACAGTCAAAAACATCAGCGGCGCAAAATAACAAAATCCGTTGGCTAAGTTTATCCATGACGTAATTTAATTGCCGGTGGATTGAGCACCGAATCCGGTTCGGCTGCGCGCTCTTTTCTTTCTTTTTTTTTTTCCTCCTCGTTCGGCGTTAAATCCGAAGGGTGTAAAGCGTTCGTTTGGGAAAATCTTCGGAGCGTATCGATTCCGAGTCTTCCGCGTTTCGATTCGAGGATCGGAAGGGATGAGCTGGCTTCTTGGTACATTGACAGTTTGTGATTTGGTTTCGAGTTTTGCAAGGGATTTTTGTGGATTCCGTGCGAGATTTATGTGCGAAAAGTTCGTTTGTTGCAAAATAGAGTCCGGACTACTATCTTTATAAGGGATGACTATTAGTATAGAATTAATTTTTGATTTGTACTCCTATTAGTTTTTGGGTTTTTTCATGGGCGTTGGTGAGTTGCTATCGAAGATTTTTGTGCTGTTTTCCTTTGAAGTTTGATGGGAAGATTGTTTTTTTTTATTGTTTTAAAGATGACATCCTTTATTAATTTTGGGTAATTTAGAAATTATTATTAGTAGGGTTTAGGATTATATTCGTTTACGATAAACTTAGGTGCATTGGTTGTGGTGCTTTGATTTTATTTTTTAGTTTGTGTAAACCTTGATCTCTTATCTTGCAGAAAGTGAGTTTAAGGAGTGAGAGGTTTCGGGCTTAGTGGAAACCTGTGAAATCTGTGGGAGGAGTTCCTCTGTCGTGCCAAGTTTGAGTCTGCCTTATTTTTACAGCAAGGAATCAAGAAAATTATCGTGATGGGTTCTGTTTTTGGCTGTTTGCGTGCTGATGATGATGAACGAAGTGAAAATTCTAATACTAGTGAAAATTCTATTACTCCTGCGCGCAGCAGCTGCTTAGCGCGGCAGATTATAAATGTGGTACCCTCCAAATTTTTAGTTTGTGATATAAGTTTTTGTTCTAATGAAATTGTGTTGTCCAAATTTCTATTTTTGATTTGCTTGTGCATCTTTTCTTTTGTTGTGAAGAACCGACATCTTTTATCTTCATTCAAGATTCTGCCCTTTTTCTCATAATTATGATATCTGGCAGTATGATTGATCGGTATGACTGGATGCAGTTTTAACATATTTAATGATGGTAGAATAAGCCACCTGTGCTAGATGACAGCTCCATTTATTCAGTTCAGATGGCAACCAAAGTATACAATTTCTTTCGGCTTCGATTTTTGTCTTGCCATCTAAAAATCTGGGAGCACATTAAGTAGTAAAAAGCCAAAGAAAAAGGAATGCTAGATAGTCCAATCAAAAATTTTCTTTTGAAGGACACAAGAATTGGCCCTATTTTTTTTTTTTCTTAAGCCATATTTTTGCTAACATGTTAGTAAGGCATTATAAAAATAAAAAAAACCACCAGTCATGAAACGACACATTGAATAAATTTATATAAGATAGAAATTTTGATTAAACATGAAACTCCTTCTTTCTTGCAATACCTGAATTTTTTTTTTTTTTGGTGGGGGGAGGGTAACTTTAGGGCTAGCTTTAAGAAAAAAAAAATATTCAGTATCTTTCCTATCACCAGGAGGCTTTTAAAATTTTTGAGGGGCCAAGGCCCTGCCACCACAATAAATAGCTCTGCCCCTGATTACACTGCACTTAAATGGATTAAGTTTGAGACTTGCCTAGCAGTTAGCCTTTTAAGCATTTTCATTAAATGCAAGATGCAAGATAGTACACGACAAACAAGGAAGAGAACCGTGCTTCAAATATCATATCCTCAAGAAATGAAAGTTTTCCTGCTGTTTTAATATTTGAGTTTTACGATATTTGTATCCCTTTAATTCCTTATTCATTTTGGTTAAGGCATAATTATGAGATCCATAATTTCTTGTATGCATGATAAATATGACAATATGAAGTTGGCATCTATGTGATCCAGTCATTGCAGCTACATATGCATGATAAATATGACAATATGAAGTTGGCATCTATGTGATCTAGTCATTGCAGCTAACATCTTTTTTGCGCACATGCTTTGGTATGTTGCAAAGACAATGAAGATCTTGAGGGTTGATGTCCTGAATACATGTTGAATGGTTGGAGAGGATCAAACTTTGATGGAGACCATGACAAAAAATTGCAAACTCTTCCTATTGGCCTTGTTTTTGCACTTGTGCGATGTTTTATTTATCTGGCTGAACCCTAACTGATGAAATGTGTCTTACGGTTAAATTTATGCAAGTTAAAAAGTGAAAAAAACTCTTCTGTCTTTGTCATTCCAAAGAAGCTTTAGCTACTTACATTATCACCACTAAAATTTTACATTACCAAGATATTGGTAAGAAAATTTTAAACCAAAAAAAAATTGTGAAGCTTCAACCTAGGAAAGCTCTCTCTCTCTCTCTCT
>UESW01004124.1:52799-112799 GCA_900491605.1 Calamus simplicifolius
TTTTTTTTTTTTTTTTTTTTTTTTTTTAACATAGCTGTAGCAATGTTGCTAGCTCATGAGCCTATTGGTAAGTTTGGCCGGTAGAAATGGGTATGTAAAACAGAGGTTCCAAAGAAAATAAAAAAAATACTTCTTATTTGAGTAGAGGTTTAATGAGTTCAAAGGGAAGAGGACTTTTCATAGGAAGCTATTTTTTATATTCTTACAAAAAAATGGCTGCCTAAGAGAGATATGAGAAAGCTACTTTCTTTGGGCTAGGAAGCTAATAAAAATTTTCTTCCAAAACTATCTTGATCTTAGAACTAAAACAAAGTTGTTTTTTATAATTCAAGAACTTTTATATATTATAATATATTTTAAGTATTATTATAGTATATTATTTTATTATATATTATAATATTATATCATAGTTATATATTATTATTATTATTATTATTTGAGGTATAAAATTATAATATAATAAAATTATATAATTATCATATAATTATATTATATTATATTATATTACATTAACGTGAAAACTAATATTAAATTATATTTCAATTTTATTGAAAAATTAATGAGTGTCATTTACTTGGCCCATATCTTATTATTTGTATATAAATCTATGATTATTTATAAATATTTTTGTTCTTTCATGAAAAAGTTGTAATTAAAACATAAAAATAATGACCCATACCCATTATCTTTATATAAATATATGATTATTTATAAATATCCTTATTTTTTTGGTGAAAAATTTGTAATTGAAGCATAAGGACAATGATTCGTATTCCATTATCTTTATATAGATATATGGTTATTTCTAAATATCTCTATTTTTTAGTAAAAAAATTATAATTAAAGTCTAAGGATGATATCTTATGTCTTATTATCTTTATACAAATATATAATTATTTATAAACATTCTTGAAGTTATATTTGAAACATAAGAGTAATGACTCATACACTTTTATCTTAACTTAATATATTCTTATTTATAAATATTCTTATTCTTCAATGAAAAAATTATAATCAAAATATAAAGATAATGGTTTAAAGTCATCAGCTTTAAATAAATATATAGTTATTTATAAATATTTCTATTTTTAGTAAAAAAAGGTTATAATTAAAACATATATGGATCCATATCACATATTATATATACCAGGGTATTTCTAATATTTCTATTTTTCTTTTAGAAAAATGAATGACCAACCAAAATTATATTTTCCACCCTTTCTTTTTCTTAGACAATGAAACAATCTTTCTGATGTGGTTGGTTGATGGAGCCATATGGATAGTCACAGCAAAATCGAAAGTGGCACGGGCATGCCTGCCCCGACTCCTTCAAATGGGCCGAGGCGGTTCGACTTCTCCAAGTTGGCCCTTTGCGGCCCCGACCTCTCCGAGTCGGCCAAGGTGGTCCCACTTCTCAAGTTGGCCCTCTGCGGCCCGACCTCTCCAAGTCAATCGGAGCGGTCCCGACTTTTTCAAGTGGCCTCCATGTCTCCTCGACTTCTCAAATCGGTCCCGCGCGGCCTCGACCTCTTTGAGTCGGCCGAAGTGGCCCCAACCTTCCCAAGTCGGTCCAAGCCGCCAGGCCCACCAACTTTCTAACCTGCGCAGCCTGACATAGCCAGGCCCACCTACTGCCTGGCCATGCCGTCAATGGAACCAGGCCCACCTACCAACTGGCCCCGTAGATCGATGGGATCTGGCCCACCAACCGCCGCTCTCCCTCTCGATGGGACAAAGCCTACCGACCGGTCCAAACTCACGTAACTTCCACGTGCTCTGCAGACATTCCCCTCTACGAACTCATGTGGCTAATCTTTAGACAAATGTCAAATGCCTATAAAAAGTAAGTCAACTCGAAGCCCAGGTGGTGAACACGAGTGCTCACTTACACAAAAACCCCAGAGAAACTCCAACTCTCGGAGCTCTTTCTGCCTCTAAGGAGCTCTCTCGAGCTCCCCCTTCAGCTGTGACCTTGATTGCTGACTTGGGCGTCGGAGGGTCCCTACAAAGCTTCCTCTGATCGTGGGACTTTTTGCAAGTCATCCGTCTCGGCAAGACCCACTTGCAGCAGACATCTCTTCGGCGTCTAATTTTGGTGATCGGGCGTCATCAGATTGGCGCGCCAGGTAGGGGGGGTGAGAGGTTAACCAAAGGAAGACGAACCCCATAGCATCTGCTTGCGAACGTCTCCCCCTCTGTCCATTGAGCAATGGTGGTGACACGGGCTCAAGATGCCTCCTCCAGTTACCCTGGGGGACATCCCCACCAACTAGGCAGCAGGAAGTCAACCTTCCTACTACCGACTCTCCAATCGTTCGCACACACCAGCTAGCAGCCCTTACCCAACAAGTTAAACCCTCATTACAATGGTCCACGGACTCCAGGAGCAACAGTCCGTGGCCACCCAACACTAGCATGCTCTACCGCCTGCTACGATGGCTAGCCAGCAGTCCGCGAGGGGAAGATCCCTCAGCGAGAGGCTGGCCATCGTCGAGTCTCTCCCAGAAGACATTGTCGGGAGCCCCTTAAGAGGCCGCGTTCTCCCGACCGTGACCCAAGCAAGTTCTCCTAGAGCCCCGGCACTAGGAAGAACCAAAACAGAGGTCTCACCTCTCGCGTTCTTCCCCTTCTTATTCTTCATCATCCCCCGAGCCATCTAGGAGGGTGCCGGGCAGAGGAGCGCCTGAACGAGTACCACCGACGGCTGGATGAACTTGCTAGAAAAATTAACAACCAGTCGGAGGAGGAGTACGACACCCGTCCTTCCTACACCCGCCGAATATTGGAGGAACTCGTTCCCTCCAGATTTTGCCTTCCTTAGTTGGATCCGTACGATATACGACAGATCCCCTTGATCATCTCAAAAGTTACAAAGCTCTCATGCAGCCCAGGAGGCTATTGACACCCTCTTGTGCAAAGCTTTCCCCACCACTATATGGAAGGCCGCCCGCACCTGGCACTCTCGTCTGTCCCCTCACAACATCGATTCCTTCGAGAGCTGGAATGGCATTTTTGGCACACTTTGATGCTTGCCGAAGGATCCGCAGGTGGCGAACAGCCTCTTCTCCGTATGTCAAAAGGAAGGCAAGTCACTTCGGGACTTCGTAGCCCGATTCAAGACGGCCGCTCTCGAGGTCTACCATTTGGACGATGCGGTGGCAACTTTGCGCTGAAGCGGGGACTCCTCCCTTCCGCTTCACCTTCTCCTTGGACAAGAAGCCTTCCCGCTCCTACTCCGACCTCCTTCTCTGGGCATAGAAATATATCCGCACGAATGAGGCTGACCTCACCGTCAGGAGTCCGCGAGGGGATCCAACCGAGGTCCCCCGTCCCGAGCCAAGCAGACCCTCTCGCCCCCAAAAGCCCGAGCCGCCTCGCCGATCAGACAACAGGCATCAAAATCTTGTCCCTTTGGAAAGCGAGCTCACGCCTCTCCTCGCCCCTCGCTCTCATATCCTCATGGAGATTAAGGGCGAGCCCTACCTCTAGCGACCTCCTCCTATAAAGAAGGGCCTCCCCATGAAAAGCCGCTACTGCCGCTTCCACCGAGACTATGACCACGACACCAATAACTGCTATAGCTTGAAGTGCACCATCGAGGAGCTCATTCAGCGGGGCTACCTCGGGAAGTATGTCCAGAAGGCGCCCCCGTCGGTGCCAGCTCTCATGGGGCCTCGCCTGCTCAAGCTTCTATCGACAACACCCAACAGAGTGAATGGTAGAATGGTGTCCTGGGGGCAGCCTCTTCATCCAAGCGGCAAAGGGGGGGAGAAATGTCAGATGATGTAATTCCAAGGGGGGTCAATAGTAGTAGAAAATGTAAACAATGAAGGTGTCGTCTCGATGACAATTGCCAAGCACCCTGTAAAGAGGATCTTAGTTGATAGTGGCAGCTTAGCTGACATCCTTACTTACGATGCATTTGTTAGGATGAGCTTGCATGTTGGTTCTCTCTAGCTCGTAGCGGCTCCTCTAGTTGGATTCACAGGAGACTCGGTAAGAGTGGAGGGTGAAATCTCCTTGCCAGTGACGACCGAATGCGCCATGCCAAAGCACGGTTGTCATGAGGTTCCTAGTCGTACGAGTTCCCTTGGTGTACAACGCCATTCTCGGGCGACTGGGCCTCAACCTCTTGGACG
The DNA here is from genome assembly GCA_900491605.1 of Calamus simplicifolius. NCBI lineage: Eukaryota > Viridiplantae > Streptophyta > Magnoliopsida > Arecales > Arecaceae > Calamus > Calamus simplicifolius. The sequence continues at coordinate 56,939 of UESW01004124.1, forward strand.
CAGTCATCTCCACCAGGCGATTGCTCGTGTAGTTCCCCACCAGTAGTGGGGTCGGCAAGATGCGGGGTGAAATCAGCCCGGTCCTACCTTGCTACCATGTGGCTTTAAGTCCTCAGGAAGTCGGGCCAGCTTCAGAAGCACCCAAGCCCAGGGAGTCCAGCAAGGGAGGGGAGCCGGTCGAGCGGCTCTTGACTTTTCGCTAGGAAACGACCCAGCAAAGATGGTGCGCATCGGCGGACTTCTTCCTCCAGAGGACCGTGACCGCATCTTGACCTTCCTGCGGGCCAACTTGGACATATTCACCTGGTCGGCATCCGACATGCCCGGCATTCCATCGGAGGTGATCACCCACAAACTTAACATTGATCCCAAGCACCGTTTGATTCGCCAAAGGAAGAGAAGCTTCGCTTCCGAGCGACAAAAAGCCATCGACGAGGAGGTCAACAAGCTGCTTGTTGGGCCATATTAAAAGCGCATTACCCGAGCTAGGTTAGCCAACGTGGTTATGGTCCGAAAAGCAAATGGGAGCTGGAGGATCTGCATCGACTTCATCGACCTCAATAAGGCATGCCCAAAAGACAGCTTCCTCTGCCCCGAATCAATCAGCTGGTGGACTCAACCTCTGGCTATGAGCTTTTAGCTTCATGGATGCTTTCTCTGGATACAACCAAATAAAGATGGACCCAAGCGATGATGAGCACGCTTCTTTTGTGACCGAGAAGGGCATTTATTGTTACAAAGTAATGCCTTTCGGCCTCAAGAATGCGAGAGCGACTTATCAAAGGTTGATGAACAAAGTCTTCCAAGATCAACTGGGCGGAACATGAAAGTCTATGTGGACGACATGCTTACAAAGAGTGCTTGTGCCTCTAACCACATTTCGATTTGGAGGAGACTTTTAACAACCTTCGCCATTTTCAAGTCAAGTTGAACCGGAAGAAGTGCGCCTCCGGCGTCACGGCGGGTAAGTTCTTGGGTTTCATGGTAACCCAGTGAGGGATTGAGGTGAATCTGAAAAAAATTAGCGTCATCCTTGACATGAGGCCGCCAACCAGCAAGAAGGAGGTGCAGCGGCTCACTGGAAGGGTGGCGGCCCTAAGTCATTTTCTTTTCAAATCAGCTGAAAGGTGCCTGCCCTTCTTCAAAGCCCTGCGGAAGGTCAATGGGTTTGAGTGGACAGACGACTGTCAAGAGGCCTTCGAAGGATTAAAAGCATTCCTGTCCTCCCCGCCACTCCTATCAAAGCCGAAGGACGGGGAGAGTCTTTTTCTTTATCTCACCGCCTCTTCAGAAGTCATCAGCTCCGTTTTGGTGCATCTCGATGTCGATGGGACTTAGAAGCCTGTGTATTATGTAAGCAAGGTGCTCCACGATGCGGAAGTCAGGTACTCTAGGACAGAAAAGATCGTTTTCACCTTGATTATCTCAGCCCGGCGCCTCCGTCCCTACTTCCAGGCTCACCCTATTATGGTGCTCATGGACCAGCCCCTCCGAGCCATTCTGACTCGTCTGGACACCTCAGGCCGACTTGCCAAATGGGCCATCAAACTGGGAGAGTTCGACCTCTCATTCCAGGCGAGGCCGGCTTTGAAATCCCAAGTCCTAGCCAACTTCCTGAACGAGTGCACCTGGGTGGAGGAATCAGCCGAGGAGATTTCCTTGATGCAACTTGATGCCGAGTTGGGCAACGGCGGAGAATTTTGGATCCTCCACGTGGACGGCACCTCAAACTCCCAAGGAAGCGATGCCGGTCTCATCCTCATGGGCCCAAAAGGAGAAAATGTAGAATATGCCCTTCAGCTTCTGTTCAAAGCTACGAACAACCAGGCCGAGTACGAGGCTCTATTGTCGGGGCTAAGATTGGCCCAGGAGTTTGGAGTAAGGCATCTCAGAGCCTTTACCGATTCGCAACTCATCTCCGGGCAAATCAATGAAGAGTACGAGGCGTGGGACCCCACCATGGCCAGGTACTTGGGCAAGGTCCGGCTCTTAGTTTCTCCACTAACTTACTTCAGCATCAGCTACATCCCTTGGAGCAAGAATGCCAAAGTTGACACCCTTTCCTGCTTGGTCACCTCAACTGACGGCATCACAAGGGATGCCTACATCGAGTACCTGGAGAGACCCAGCATCGAGGACAAAGAGGAGGTCCTCCCGCTTACCCAAAAGCCGACTTGGATGAATGCCTACATTCGTTACCTCATGGACGACACTCTCCCTGCTGACTGCGAGGAGGCCAGGTTGCTCAAATAGAGAGCCTCCAAGTTCACCCTCCTAGACGGGTGTCTATACAAAAGGTCATTCTCCTACCCCCTGCTCAAATGTGTGGGACCTACAGACGCCGACTACATTCTCAGGGAAATCCATGAAGGCATCTGCGGAAATCACCTAGGGGATAGGTCGCTGGCCCAAAAGGCCCTCCATCAAGGCTACTTCTGGCTCACTATAAGAGAAGATGCCGCCAAGCTGGTTCAAAAGTGCATGGCTGCCAGCGCCACGCGTATATCCAGCGTTAGCCATCCGCTACTTTGAGCCCGCTCTCAGCCCCTAGCCCTTTGCCCAATGGGGGATGGACATTCTCGACCATTCCCCTCAGCTCCAGGCCAACGAGATTTTTGCTTGTCGCCATTAACTACTTCACCAAGTGGGTCGAAGTTGAAGCACTAGTCAAAATCACTGAGAGCAAAGTCAAGGCTTTCTTATGGAAGTCTATCATATGCCGCTTCGGTCTGCCTCACACTATCGTCACTGATAACGACCAACAGTTCGATAATGCCATGTTCAAGACTTTTTGCGCTGAGTTAGGCATCCGCCACCGATTTACCTCTGTCGGCCACCTGCAAACCAATGGGGAGGCCGAGGTCGTGAATCACACCATCCTCAGAGGACTTAGGACTCGGCTAGACGGATCCAAAGGCCGGTGGGTGGAAGAGCTCCCAGTGTGGTATGGGCGTACTACATGACTCCAAGGGCTCCAACGGGTGAGACCCCCTTCAGCCTCGTCTTTGGGTTCGAGGCGGTCATCCCCGTCGAAATCGGCTTGCCGAGCCCACATGTGGAGTCCTACAGCGAAGAAGGCAACTCCGCCCTGATAAGAGCCAACCTCGACTTTATTGATGAGGCACATGATCGAACACGGCTACGAATGGCAACCTTCTGCTAGCGGGTGGCCAAGTATTACAATGCCCGGGTGCGTCTCAAAGTGTTCCACCCTGAAGATCTGGTCCTCAGGAAGGCCGAGGTGTCCAAGCCAACGAAGGGGGGCAAACTGTCCCCCAATTGGGAAGGTCCTTATCGCGCTGGCGAGACACTTCACTAGGGGCATACCAATTGAAGAGCTCAATGGGCGACCCATCCCGTGTACCTGGAATGCATACAACCTTCGCCGATACTATCAATAGTGTATCTCCCCACTTGATTAACAATAAAGGATCTTCTTCAACACCACATCCAGTTCTTCCCTATGGTTGAGGACCTGCTCTCACAAAAGCAGCTCGTCGGCATCGCGGCTAACGGGACACCACTCGGCCCGGCAAGGAGATGCCCCCGAGTCTGTTCAAGTCCCTAACAGCTCCGTACCTGATCGAGTCGCCTCTCGGGCGGTACACAAACACCCAGATGGTTCAAAAGGAACTCGTCGATATCACGGCTGATGGGATACCACTCGACCTGGCAAAGAGATGCCCTGAGTCGGTTCAAGTCCCTAACAGCTTCGTACCCGATCGAGTCGCCCCTCGGGCCAGCACATAAACCCCCGAGGTGGTTCAAAAGGAGCTCGCTGGCATCGTAGCTAACGAGACACCACTCGGCCCGGCAAGGAGATGCCCCCGAGTTGGTTCAAGTCCCTAACAGCTCCGTACCCAATCGAGTCGCCCTTGGGCCGGCATACAAACCCCCGAGGCAGTTCAAAAGGAGCTCACCGGCATTGCGGCTAACGGACACCACTCGGCCCAACAAGGAGATGCCCCCGAGTCGGTTCAAGTCCCTAACATCTCGTACCCGATCGAATCGCCCCTCGGGCAGGCACAAAACCCCAAGGCAGTTCAAAAAGAGCACACCGACATCGCGGCTAACGGGACACCACTCGGCCCGGCAAGGAGATGCCCCTGAGTCGGTTCAAGTTCCTAACAGCTCTGTACCCGATCGAGTTGCCCCTCGGGCCGACACAAAAACACCCGAGTGGTTCAAAAGGAGCTCGCCGGCATCGCGGCTAACGGGACACCACTCGACCCAGCAAGGAGATGCCCCGAGTCGGTTCAAGTCCATAACAGCTCCGTACCCGATTGAGTCGCCTCTCGGGCCAGCACACAAACCCCCGAGGCGGTTCAAAAGAAGCTCACCGGCATTGCGGCTAACGGGACACCACTCGGCCCGGCAAGGAGATGATCCTGAGTCGGTTCAAGTCCCTAACATCTCAGTATCTAATCGAGTCGCCCCTTGGGCTGGCACACAAACCCCGAGGCGATTCAAAAGGAGCTCACCGACATCGCGGCTAACGGGACACCACTCAGCCCAACAAGGAGATGCCCCCGAGTCGGTTCAAGTCCCTAACAGCTCCGTACCCGATCGAGTCGCCCCTCGGGCCGGCACACAAACCCCCGAGGTGGTTCAAAAAGAGTTCACCGGCATCACGGCTAACGGGACACCACTCAGCCCGACAAGGAGATGCCCCCGAGTCGGTTCAAGTCCCTAACAGCTTCGTACTTGGTCGAGTCACCCCTCGGGCCGGCACACAAACCATCGAGGCGGTTCAAAAGGAGCTCGCCGGCATTGCAGCTAACGGGACACCACTCGGCCCAGCAAGGAGATGCCCCGAGTTGGTTCAAGTCCCTAACAGCTCTGTACCCGGTCGAGTCACCCCTCGGGCCGGCACACAAACCACCGAGACGGTTCAAAAGGAGCTCGCCGGCATCGCGGCTAACGGGACACCACTCAGCCCGACAAGGAGATGCCCCTGAGTCATTTCAAGTCCCTAACAGCTCCGTACCCGGTCGAGTCGCCCCTCGGGCCGGCACACAAACCATCGAGGTGGTTCAAAAGGAGCTCACCGGCATTACGGCTAACGGACACCACTCGGCCCGGCAAGGAGATGCCCGAGTCGGTTCAAGTCCCTAATAGCTTCGTACTCAATCGAGTCACCCCTTGGGATGGCACACAAACCCCCGAGGCAGTTCAAAAGGAGCTTGCCAGCATCACGGCTAACGGGATACCACTCGGCCTGACAAGGAGATGCCCTCGAGTCAGTTCAAGTCCCTAACAGCTCGTACCCAATTGAGTCGCCCCTTAGGCCGGCATACAAACCCCCGAGGCAGTTCAAAAGGAGCTTGCTAGCATCGCGGCTAATGGGACACCACTCGGCCCGGCAAGGAGATGCCCTCGAGTTGGTTCAAGTCCCTAACAGCTCCGTACTCGATTGAGTCGCCCCTCGGGCTGGCACACAAACCACCGAGATGGTTCAAAAGGAGCTCGCCGGCATCGTGGCTAACGGGACACCACTCAGCCCGGCAAGGAGATGCCCCCGAGTCAGTTCAAGTCCCTAACAGCTCCGTACCCAGTCGAGTCACTCCTCGGGCCGGCACATAAACCCCCAAGGCGGTTCAAAAGGAGCTCACGGCATTGCAGCTAACGGAACACCACTCGGCCCGGCAAGGAGATGCCTCTGAGTCGGTTCAAGTCCCTAACAACTTTGTACCCGGTCGAGTCACCCCTCGGTCCGGCACATAAACTCCTAAGACAGTTCAAAGGGAGCTCGCCGATATCGCGGCTAACAGGACACCATTCGGCCTGGCAAGGAGATGTCCTCGAGTCGGTTCAAGTCCCTAACAGCTCTGTACCCGATCGAGTCATCCCTTAGGCCGGTACACAAAACCCCGAGGCAGTTCATGGATCCAGCAGCCTATCAATTCAAGCTGTCCCCTAAGTTCGCGTACGAGCCCCCAAGATGGTTCTAAAAGCCACCTAGGCATTTCTAAATCCAGCACTGCCGATTTGGCCAGGGGTCCGACGTGCAGCAAACCCAACTGGCGGCATGAGCCTTTGTGGATCTGTTCGTTCATTATCGAGCCTAAGTCTATGGGGCTGCGGCGACATCACAGATATGTGAGACAATCTCAAAGAACAAGGAAGAACACTTTGAGGAAAAAATCTTCTCTTTTTATTAACATCCTTGATGATTACAAAACTTGGCCCAAAGTCGGCTACAAAGCAAAAGTAAAAGATACAAAAGATTCCTAACTCAAGGCCCGCCAGGTCCCGACTCTCCCCGGCTGCATCCTCCTTCGATTCCTCGCCGTCTAGATCCTCGGGCTGGATCGCCTCAATATCAGAGTTGCTAATGCTGAAGACCTCTGACATCTTCACCTTGCATCGGTCGAAACCCTTCGCGTAGGCATCAATGCTGGCCTCAATCACTTCTTGCTCAAACTCTGATGATGCTCTAAATTGAGGACGGCATTGACGGCCTGGGCCTCAGCCTCCCTGCTTGCACCTCGGCTTCCCAGGCCCAGCTCTCGGCCTCCTCGGCACGGGCCTCGCGTTCCGAGCTTGGGCCACCGCTTCGGCCCGCCCATATTTGGCTTCAACCGCCGCCATCTCCACTGCGGCGGCCCTCTCCACAGCGGCATGGGTCTCATTCGTTGCCGCGTCGGCCCGGTCCTCTATATGTTGGAGCTGGCGGACCAACTCCTCCATTCTCGCCTCGGCCGACTGCAACCTGGCCGAGACCAAGGCCAACTTGGTTTCAGTCGCGGAGGCTCGGCTGCTCGATCTCTGCCCGGCTCTCCGCCTCTTTGAGTTTGCGCCCAGATCTTCCTCTCGGGCCTTGGCTTCCTCTTGCTGCCGAGCGAGCTTCTCGGTCAGCTCCTTGCACTGCCATTTGAATCTGTCGGTCCTCTCCTAGGAGCGCATGAGCAGGTCGCCTGACTGAGCCACCACCTCGCGGAGAGCGAAGACCCCGTTGGCCATCTGCACCAACATTGTTAGCTACATATTAAATTAAGTACATGTACAAGAGAGCTATGGTGAAGAGTCACCTGGAGCACCGATATGAAAGTCATGTGAGGATCCCAGCGATGGATTGTTGTTCCATCTTCATTTGATCACAGTGACCATAGCTTCCAGGGAGGAAAGTCTGGGCGCCGGCCGCTGAGGTCGTCTCGGCACCTTCCCGATCGCCTGCCGGGCCGAGGCGCATATCGATGGCGGGATGAGCTCCCCGGCTCGCCCTATTTTTGCCGGCCACTTCTGCCCCGGCATCGGCCGCCCTCCTGCTGCCTCCCCCTCATTGGCTATTGGCGGAGCCCCTTCCGCCTTCGGCTCAGAAGGAGCCGGGAGGCCCTCTTCATTGCCTGCTCACCCCACCATGGCTAGCTCCGTGATGGCGGGGACCTCTATTTCGGGGCCCAGCTCCACCACTTCCGGTTCGATGGCAGCTGGGTTTCCCCCTTCAACGCTATTAGGCGGGGCGGCTGGCCCCCTCCACTGTCCCGGCCCTGGCCGGGTTGGGGACCACTACCTCCATCGATGCCCCATCCGGCGCCCCTCTAGCCGGCTCCTCCGTAGGAGCCGTTTCCACCTGAGGCATGGGAGCCTCTGGGACCCGGACCGGCACAGCTTGGGCTTTCCTTTGCGCCCTCTTTTTCGGCCTCACTTTCTCGCCGGCCGCTTGCCTCTTCTGGTGCATGGTAGCTTCCAACTTCTCGGCGGGAATCTTCATCGCTGCACAAATTCAAGCATTAGTAAAAATGTATAACGTAGTGCCGGGCCAGGGATGAGAAGGATAGGTTTTCATGCTCACCAACGCCGGAGCTAGTTCGGCCTCATACAGGTTCTCCTCGACCAGTAACTCCTTATAGGAGGGGATCTCACAGGACGTTAGGCGGTGAAAAAGCTCCCCGTCCTTTTTCCCATGGCCAAGTTCTTGTTGGGGCTGACGTCGGGCTCTCTCCAATGGCCCTCACCCCCTCCACATGGGCATATAGAAAATGGGATTTCCATCCCCTAACCTTGGACGGAAGACGCAAAGGAAGGGCCCTACCCGGCCTGGCGGTGAATACACCAGGCATCCTCACTGTGGTGGCAAGCTTGTAAAAGGCTTGGAATAGGGAAAGCCTAGCCTCTGAGCCCTGAAAGAAGCTAAGGGCGACAAAGGCGCAGATGATCGAATCGAGTTCGGAGTCAGCTGTGCAGGCACTAACCTATACCTATCTAACAGGTTCAGAAAGAAAGGATGAAATAGAAGGCACAGTCTGCACCGAAAGAACTCCTCATACAGAGCAACCTGACCAAGAAGGTCGGAGTTTACCCTGTCCTCGGGTCCTGGCGCGGATAGGCAGATAAAACTAGGGACCTTATATCTATTCCTAAGGTCCTCTACTTCCTTGGGGGTCATGGTAGAGGCCACCCCCCAGCCCTGTCGAGTCAAGACCGGCTGCCGAAGGAGGCGCCAGACGGTTGGAGGATATAGGGATTGCTCTCACGGGGGAAGTTCGAGCAGATGGTTGATCACTCACCGCGGCCGGTCGCAAATGGTGATTCCACCCACCGACCGGGGCACTCGGCTAGCTACTGGGACATTGTCCTCGTTGGAAGAGCAAGGAGACTCTACTATAGGTCTTTACCCTCCCTAATGGCTCGGCGGTTCATGAGTCAAGGAAGAAGGGGCCAAAAGGGGGAACTAACCTGAAGCTTAGGAAGAAGACGAAGGTCGAAGGTCTCGGACTGCAGAGGACTCAGAGCTCAGAGAAGTTACGAAGAAGGCAATGGTAGCATAAAGGTCCTCCTCGAGTACAAGGAACGGCTTTATACCCCGCCTTCGAATTGCCTCGCCCGAGATCTCGCCACGTGGCCCGCGACCGCTTGCCAAGTATCCACCCGATGATCTCGCCTGCGCCCGAGGTGCACCCCCTCGGCTCCGTCGAAGGAGTGGGATCTCCGGCCAATGATGATGCGTGAAGAGTGGAGAAGCAATGATGGGCCCACCCTTTTTCCCCTCCTTCGAGAGGCGCCCTCTCAGAACACCAGGTGCTAATCATTCCCCACTTTCTGCTTGATTGCGAAAGATTTTCGAAGCGACACTGCCTCAGAAAAGCGTGTCAGCTCCCCGCTATTAAAAGTACCCGATAACCGGCAATCATTTTCAAATTTTTGCGCTCCTTTCGCCCAAGGGTCAACAGGCATATGGCCCTTCGTGCTCAGGAGCGGGGGGCATCTGATGTGGCTGATGGAGCCACATGAATAGTCATGGCAAAATCGACCAAGTGGCGCGGGCATGCCTGCCCCGACTCCTTCAAATGGGCCGAGGTGGCCCGACCTCTCCAAGTTGGCCATCTGCGGCCCCGACCTCTTCGAGTCGGCCGGGCGGTCCCGACTTCTCAAGTCGGCCCCATGTCTGCGGTCCTTTCTTCAGAGTTAATCTAATTTTTTATTTTTTTTTTTTTTCAAAATAACACACTTAAGTCCCCGGCAACGGCGCCAAAAATCTGATGCGTGTCGTAGCGCAACGATTAAAACACCTTAATTTCACTATTAGAATAGTGAGAGTAAGGGATCGATTCCACAGGGACTTTAGCGATTATCTTGAAATAAATTTATAAATTTAACTAATTAGATAATTAGTAGTGTAAAATAATCAAGATATGGTCTATCTTATAAGAGCACGGCCCGTACCCGTAGATCACGGTCCGTCCCTTTTAAGCATAGATCAGTCTAAATTTATTTCCACTTAAATATAATTTAATAACAATTAAACATGAATAGAAACTTTATTTCATATAAATTAAAAAGTCGTGACATTAAGAAGGCAATAAGAAAGCAATAAATTCTCTCTTCACCAAACCAAAGATGGGATGGAGTCTTTGTTCCTCCTCTGCATGCGCCTCCCGAGCCCACGAACGGAGCCTCCACTGCTACTCAATTGCTCCTGAGACAGAGCTTCCACAGATCCTCAACGGCTCCTGCAGCCTCCAAGTCACGAACAGAGGATGAACCCACGGACTCACAGAGCCTCCAGGAAGAACACGGACGCAGCAAGAGCCTCCACGAATCCCACGGATGCCTTGGAACAGAGCTCTCCCTCACGGCTTGGAACGGATGCAGATCGTTGGACGGGGCCCCTCTAGCTCCCCTCCTTGTGCTATTTGTAGAAGTCCGGACGGCCCAGACGCGGAGAAGCAATGGGATTCTGTTGCCAAAACAGAGACGACGCGAAGAAGCAACGAGCGGCCCGAGAAAATCCCGAGATTTTGCGGATAAAATCAAAATTCCTTCCATATGAATTTAATTCTTCCAATTTGATAATCTCCTATCCAATTTATTCCTTAATTGGTGGAGGAAAAGATTGGATTTGATTAGGAGAAGAATCGTGCGAAATAAGGAAGTTCTGTTGAGAAGACGATGAAGTCGGCACTGGGTTTGCCGACTTTGCTTTAAAATACGTGCTAAATCCTTATAAAATTAATTCGAGCTCGTTTTAAGTCCGATTTGAGTGCCGTTTGCGTCGTTAAATTCCTAAAATCGAGCTCTTTAAATTGATAAGGTTTTTCCTAAAATATTATATAAAATATTAAAATATTAAATAGTAATAGATACGTTGAATTATAATTAATAGATTTAGTGATAATTATTTATGCGTTTATCACCCACCAACTTTCTGACTTGCGCAGCCTGACACAGCCAGGCCCACCTACCGCCTGGCCATACCGTCGATGGGACCAGGCCCACCTATCAACTGGCCCCGCAGATCGATGGGACCTGGCCCACCAACCGCCAGCTCCCCCTTTTCGATGGGACAAAGCCTACCGACTGGTCCAAACTCACGTAACTTCCACGTGCTCCGCAGACATTCCCCTCTCATGGAACTCCACGTGGCTAATCTTCAGACAAATATCAAATGCCTATAAAAGGGTAAGTCAACTCGAAGCCCAGGTGGGTGAACACGAGTGCTCACTTACACAAAAACCCCATAGAAACTCCAACTCTCGGAGCTCTTTCTGCCTCTAAGGAGCTCTCTCGAGCTCCCCTTCAACTGTGACCTTGATTGCTGACTTGGGCGTCGGAAGGTCTCTATCGGAGCTTTCTTCGGTCGTGGGACTTTTTGCAGGTCATCCGTCTCGGCGAAGACCCCACTTGCAGCAGACATCTCTCCCGGCATCTAATTTCAGTGATCGGGCATCATCACTTTCTTTTTTTTTTTTTTTCTTTTACTTGAGAACCAACTTTCCAAGAATTAGTTTAGATATATAATCTTCTCATGAACATACTTTCTAGGTATCTTCTTTCCAATTTTCAATTAGGGCAGTGATAATCAAGTAGCTGTTTATTCACAGGGAGGGCATCATATTGCTGGAACCTAATTGGCTGGTGGTCCAAAAACCGGGTATCATATTTTGAGAGGGACAACTAAGATAAGATTCCCATGTCACCACCTCAATGGTTTGGGCGATCACATTGTGTGGTTGTAGGTTGGTAGTTCCTATCTTTCTATCTCCTTTCCTCCGGAAAGCAGCAGCGGTACTAAAAGGAGTCAGAATACGCACAAACCCTTTGAATTCCGTTCCTCGTAAAATGCTCAAGGAAAGAGCAATGTGACTGCTCGACAAGATTCTAAGAGATTTCAGTGCCACAGACTTGGTAGAACTTGATGCTTCCATGCTCCAAATAGGGATAATTCTCTTTTCTAGATCAAGCAAAGTTGTCTCTCAAAACCCAAACTCTCAATAGAATCAATTCTAATCCTTTATCTTTAATCTTTCAGCTATCAACCCTTCTTTTTCTTTTCGTTATCCCATTCCCATTTGGGAGGGAAAGGAGAAGATAGATTCTTTTATCCAGGCATGTATGGTGACGAACAAAAGCATTCTTTATGTTCTCTCCTGAGTAACATCAGTCAGTCAATTTGGAGGGCAACTAATTTGAAACCATTAGAGGTGGGAAAAGCAATAAGATTCCTTCTCCATTGACATTGAGCTGGACCCACAGGAGTTTGTTTGAGTTGACCTCTCTCGTTTGCACAGATGCAATATCGGATCCAGATTCCCAAATAGGGGTGGCAATTTTTGACACGACACAATAATTCGATACGAATATGATACGAATTAAATGGGTTTGGGTTGATCATTTTTTGGTACAAACCCATGTATGACACGACCCGTCAACACGAAATTTAAATGAATCGTGTTTGGGTTGATGTGTTTTCAATTCGACCAAAACATGATACGACCGAATACGACACAACACGACATGATTGTCACCCCTAGTAGTTGTAGGGATGACAAATTTTGACACGACACGATAACTCGACACGAATATGACACGAATTAAATGGGTTTGGGTTGACTATTTTTTGGTACAAACCCGTGTATGACACGACCTGTCAACATGAAATTTAAATGAGTCGTATTTGGGTTGATGTGTTTTTAACCCGATCAAAATATGATACGATCCGAATACGATACAACACGATATGATTGCCACCCCTATCCCCAAAGCACTGTTTGGATTTTCAAAGGACAAATGCTGTCTGCAAAACAAGGAACACGAGCTGGCGGTGCAACAGATGGCCACGAAAGATGAAAGAAAATCGGAATTAAGTGGACGTGCGCGTACTTTTGCCTGCTTTACAGCACAAAGTGTAGGCGAGACGAAATCAAGTCAGGCGTCGTGGGTCAAACTTGAAATAAATAAACCAAGCTCATTTAATTTTGACGGGAATTGGAAGGCAAATTTTGGTTGTTTGTTGGTGATGCTGTAGATAAGAACTCTAACGGCATATGAGCAAATTAAAATAGATTGAGGGTCTGTTTATTTTTAAAAAATAAAATAATATGGTAGCTATATTTGAATTGAAATTATTGGTGAAGAGAGCTTGGGTTCCTCAAGGTTTTCATTATATATATTTTTCGGCTAACTAGTTGCTGTACCTCCAAATGCATGTAGAACCATTGCGAATTTTGGAATGGTACTAATCTTAGAATAATTTTGCCAGCACACATATGCGTGCATGTATGTGAATTGTATTTGATTATATTTACATGTAATCAAGTTCAAATTCAATCATCTTTTCTATATTAGATTCGCATAAATTTCAAAACAGAAAAGCTACTTATTAACTATTATTACTTTATTTTTTTTAAAAATTAATAAAATAAATGAAAATAAGATAAAAATCAAAAGATTCCATTGCTTTTGAGCACCTTAGAAAGATCCGCTCTCTTGCTTTGGATATGCTCCATGATTGCCTCCACTAGAATAGCCTGCTTAAAATAGTTATTCCAGCTATTTCAAATTTATTTCATACCTATTCTTAGGTTATTTCATATTGAAATATTTTTTTTCTTTCTTTTTCTTTTTCTTTTCTTGTGTCTAGCAGCCACACATGCTTGGAGATGCCGCTAACCCCATCTCAACCTCATGCTGGTGAGATTATTGATCGCCTCCATTGACCGAAGATAATGTCAGCTAAAATCCCTTGTTTGGCTTTTTGCGTGGTGATGAGGTTGATTAGTGTTGGAAGAGGAGAAGATATTTTTTTTAAGAAAATTTTTAGATTCTTTCTATTTTTTTCATACTAAAATGTGAAGGGATACATGGCCTTTTATAATTACAAAATGACTCTTGGTCTTCCACAATACTTAATTCAAAATAGCAACTTCCTATGCAGCAATTAAATAACATCAACTTCCTATGCAGCAATTAAATAATATCAACTTCCTATGCAGCAATTTCCAACAATCAAGTTTAGTTTTCAACACCTCCCTTTAAACTTGATTCTTCATGACTCCAAGCATGCTTTTTAACTTCTTGAACTCTTCTTCCTTGAGGGCTTTTGTGAAGATATCAGCTACCTGATCTTTTGTTGAAATGTAGAGAAGTTGTACTTCTTGATTTTTGATACAATCTCGAATGAAGTGAAATCTTGTATCAATATGCTCACTTCGATCATGGAAGACTGGATTTTTTGCAAGTTGTATAGCAGATTTGTTATCAACAAAAATGTTGGTTGGCTCTTCATGTGAAATCTTCATTTCTTGTAGTAGTCTTTGAAGCCAAAGTGCATGACAAACACAATTTGTTGCAGCAACATACTCTGCTTCACATGATGAAAGTGTAACAATTTGTTATTTCTTTGAAGACCATGTAAATGCTCCCTCCAAGCATGCTTTTTAACTTCTTGAACTCTTCTTCCTTGAGGGCTTTTGTGAAGATATCAGCTACCTGATCTTTTGTTGAAATCTTCTTGATTTTTGATACAATCTCGAATGAAGTGAAATCTTGTATCAATGCTTACTTCGATCATGAAAGATTGGATTTTTTGCAAGTTGTATAGCAGATTTGTTATCAACAAAAATGTTGGTTGGCTCTTCATGTGAAATCTTCATTTCTTGTAGTAGTCTTTGAAGCCAAAGTGCATGACAAACACAATTTATTGCAGCAACATACTCTGCTTCATATGATGAAAGTGTAACAATTTGTTATTTCTTTGAAGACCATGTAAATGCTCCACTTCCAATATAAAAGGTAAATCCACTCGTACTTTTTCTATCATCAATATCTCCTGCCCAATTGCTATCACAAAAACCAACTAATTTTATTAGATTAGTAGATGAATAGAAAATACCATAATCTTGCGTACCTTTGATATATCGAAGGATTCTTTTTGCAACAATTAAATGATCCATTCTTGGCTTCTCCATGTAACAACTTATAACTCCAACTATAAGCAATATCCGGCCTTGTATTTGTAAGATATCTTAAGCTTCCAACCAAACTTTTATAATATGTTGGATTGACAAGATCTCCTTCTCCATCTTTACTTAATTTTAATTTAGTATTGTATTCAATTGGGGTGGTGCTTGAATTGTAATTCTTCATCTTGAATTTTTCCAAAATTTTCTTTGCATATTTGCTTTGTGAAATAAATATGCCTTCATCTGATTGATTTACTTCAATACCCAGAAAATAAGACATTAAGCCAAAATCTGTCATTTCAAATTCTTTGATCATTGAAGTCTTGAAAACTTCAATCATTGCAAGATTATTTCCTGTGAATATCAAATCATCCACATATAAACAAACAAATAGAACATCACCAACATGATTAGACTTCATATAAAGAGAATGTTCAAGAAGGCATTTTTGAAAATCATTTTCAGCAAAATACTTGTCAATCCTTGTATTCCAAGCTCATGGAGCTTGTTTCAATCCATAAAGAGCTCGTTTGAGTTTGTAGACTTTGTCTTCTTGTCCTTTTTGAATGAAACCCAAAGGTTGTTCTACATAGACTTCTTCATTCAAATATCCATTCAAAAAAGCTGATTTCACATCCATTTGAAAAATTTTCCATTTCATTTGAGCTGCTAAGGAAATGAGAAGGCGTACCGTTTCCATTCGAGCAACAGAAGAGAAAACTTCATCATAGTCAATGCCATATTGTTGTTTGTAGCCTTTTACTACCAAGCGGGCTTTGTGTTTTTCTATTTCTCCACTTACATTTGTTTTTGTTTTATACACCCATTTGACTCCAATGGCTTGATGACCTTGGGGAAGATTTGTGAGTTCCCAAGTGTCATTTTTCTCTATTGATGAAATTTCTTCATGCATGGCATTTCTTCATTTTTTTTCTTTATTTGCTTCATAAAACTCAATTGGATCATAACCTGCAAAAAGATAAAACATAGTATAATCATTAGCATCAAGACGCCTTGTGACGTCAAGCAATTATTGCACACTCCGAGTTTTGTGTGCTCTATTTGAGGATGAGCAACTGGAACTTTCTTGTGGAGATGAATGTCTTGGACTTTGTTGTGGAGTTGATGGAATTTCTTCTTGATGTTGTGACTCTTCTTCTTCATTATTTTCTTACATTTTATTGTTATCTTGCTAGCTCCACATTTGCTTTTCATCAAATTCAACATCTCTTGAAAAAATCACTCTCTTTGTAATATGATTATACAACTTATAGCCACTTGAATTTTCAGCACATCCTAAAAGAATACACTTTTCTCCTTTGTCATCAAGTTTGATCCTTTTCTCATCAGGCACTTTGACATAAGCAACACTTCCAAAAATACGAAGATGATCAACCTTAGGCTTGTATGAACTCCATGCTTGCTCAGGTGTCATATTGTGAAGCCTTTTTGATAGAAATCTGTTCAACAAATAAACTGCACAAGCAACTGCTTCTCTTCAAAATTCTTTAGGCATATTTTTATCTTTCAACATACATCGAACCATATTTAAAATAGTTTGATTTTTTCTTTCTGAAACCCCATTTTGCTGAGGTGAATAAGGCATAGTAACTTGATGAAAAATTTCTTGTGCTTTGAAAAAATTTAAAAACTCATTGGATAAATACTCACCATCACGATCCGATCTCAAAGCTTTAATTTGAAAACCACTTTGTTTTTCAACAAGCAACTTAAATTCCTTAAATTTCTGAAACACTTCACTCTTTTTTTTAAATAAATAAACCCATGTCTTTCCAGAATAATCATCAGTGAAGGAAAGATAATATTCATTACCTCCCATAGTTGTTGGTTTGATTGGGCCACAAACATCTGAATGTATCAATTCCAATGGTTTTGTTGCTCTTCTTGATCTTCCTGAAATGAAGGTTCTCCTATCTATGTTGCTTTCCAACTATGCAAGTTTCACATTTTTCCTTAGACATTTTCAGCCAAGGCATTCCTGTCACCATATTCTTGTTAGACAAAAGTTTTAATCCATCAAAGTTTAAATGTCCATATCTAAGATGCCATAGAGTAGAGTCATCAAGACTTTGTGTTAACATACAAGAGGAGCCATCAACATGCAAACTTAGCTCAAACATTCTATTTTTTGACATAGGAACATGTGCAATAAGAGATTGTTGTTGTCTCTGATAGAAAAACCCAATTCTTTCATGTGAATGTCATAGCCTTTTTCAAGCAATTGGCCCAAACTAAGAATGTTATTTTTAATGTCTGGAACATAATAGACATCTGAAATAAAATTTTGAGTGCCATTTTGAAGCTTGATAAGGATTTTACCTTTCCCTTCAATTGGCCTTTTAGAGAAGTCTCCAAAAGTCACCGAGCCTTTGAAGCTTTCATCCATCTTAAAAAACATGTCCTTTATCCCACACATATGATTGCTAGCACCTGTGTCTAGATACCAAGTACTTCTTTTGATAGCACCAGTAATGTTATTGTAGGCCAAAAGTAGAGTTACTTCTTCTTTTTGTTCTTTTGTAAAATAAATTTTCTCATCAACATAATTAACATTATCTTTGTACCAACAATCTTTAGCATAGTGCCCATATTTTTTGCAAATAAAACATTGTAGTGCTTGTTGTCCATACCTTCCTCTTCCTCTTGGATTAAAAAATCTTCCTCTACCACGACCTCGGGCATGGTGGTCTCTTATGTCTCCTTGACTTCTTTGAGGTTGATCTTGATGAAATCTTCCACCTCTTCCTCTTCTTTCACGGCCTCGACCATGGAAACTTGTTTGATCTTTAAGATCACCTTTTTCTTGTAGTGTAAGATTTGTTTGAAGTACTTGCTCGATGGGTTTCTCCTCCATCCTTTTAGACAGCTTTTGCTCATGTGCTTGTAAAGAGCCCATGAGTTGCTCTATAGTCATCTCTTCTAATTCCTTTGATTCTTCAATGGCTACAATAATGAAGTCAAATTTTGCATCTAAAGAGCGCAAAATTTTCTCCATGATTCGAACATTAGTAATTTCTTCTCCATTTCTTTTCAATTGATTGACTATAGACATCAATCTTGAAAAATAATTAGAAATTGACTCTCCAATTATCATTTTGAAAGATTCAAATTCAGACCTCAAAGATTGTAGCCGAATCTTTTTTACCTTTTCTGCTCCTTTATGTGCCTTATGCAATAAGTCTCATGCCTCCTTTGATGTTGCAGCTCCAGCGATAATCTCGAATGTGCCTTCATCTACACTTTGGTATAGTGTGTAGAGAGCCTTCTTGTCTTTCTTTTTTGACTCCTTATGTTGCTTTCTTTGCTCTTGTGTGAGCATTGCTTCACCTTCGATCGGCTCCATGTAGCCGTCTTCTACAAGATCCCAAACATCAAGGGATCCAAGCAAAGCCTTCGTTTGGATACTCCAGTTGTCATAGTTGTCTTTGGTGAGTTTGGGTATTTGGGATTGAACAAAGTTCATGGAGGCCATGGATCTTTTGTGGCTCTGATACCAAATTTGTTGGAAGAGGAGAAGATATTTTCTTATGGGCAAATTTCTGGATTCTTTCTATTTTTTTTCATACTAAAACGTGAAGGGATACATGGCCTTTTATAATTACAAAATGACTCTTGGTCTTCCACAATACTTAATTCAAAATAGCAACTTTCTATGCAGCAATTAAATAACATCAACTTCCTATGCAGCAATTTTCTATGCAGCAATTTCCAACAATCAAGTTTAGTTTCCAACAATTAGAACATAGATATAGGGTAACGATCTGCCCTCTTTTCCAACAAAAAATTGGGGACCATGAGTCCCTCAAGCAAGAGAGCCTGTCATCCAAAAACTCGAAAGGAGCAGTCGATCACAAAAAACCTAGGGCTGAGCTAGCTCCACTTCTCCCTTGTTAAGCTTCTTCTTCAATGAATGGGAAAGTAGTCTTCTCTGGCTTCGACTTTGATATGAGCGGATCCATGCTTCAATGAAGCTAGGTCTAGATTGGCACTTGGTCGGTAGCAACGAAGGAAGTTGTGGAATTTGGAGTAGGGTGGTTAGATTCGGACGATTGAGTAAAGGACAAGGGTGGGATATTGCGGAAGATGCAAACGTTTTCATAGGATATTAATGAGAAGCAACAAAAGATGCTGGTATACATGAGTTCCTCCTTCTGAGACAAGCTTGATGAAACTAGGGAGTTACCTGATGGACATTGCGGTGGAAGCACCTAAGGGTGGGCATGGATTCAGCTCGGGTCGACGATAGGGTTGGGCCTAGCTTAGGTTGGTGATGGTGGAGGCACTTAGGGTTGGGCATGGGCTGAGTGGCTCATGGGTTGACCCAAGCTCGATCCAAAAAATTTTGGATTGGACCCAGGCCAAGAAAAATTAAGCTCGACTTGATTCGAAGATATATTATATATTTTTTTATAAAGATAATATACATACATACATAATATGTATGTATATAAATATATTTGAAAATGTTTTTGCAACACCTTTAGGTAAGGTGACACATAGAACAACCACAATGCCAACTATTCTTTTAATAAATTAAATAATTTATATGTGTATAATTCAGGCTAAACCTAGGCTCTAACAAATTTGCATCGATCTAGGCTTGGGCCGACCATTCTTGGCTTGACCTTAGACCAGGTCCAGTGTGGCCCGATACCTTAAGCTACCATTTAAACCTCAGCCTGATCTAACCCGACCCAGCCCATGCCCACCCCTAGAGGTAGTTAGTCGGGCAACCTAGTCGAGGGAATTAGGTTGGTAATGACGCGGGCGACAAATCAGGTAAGAAAAATAAGCTCGACTAGGTGAAAATGCTAAGTTTAATTAGGTCTATTTGGGGTGTTGCTAGATAGCAATTGAGAGGGTAGCTTTGAGGATGAAAGGTGGTGACTGATCGGAGGTGGGGCGAACACCATGCTAGAATGGCCAATTAGATGGAGGCTCATGATAGCTTGGGTTGGCCATCAAATTTGGGAAGAGAATAGGGGTGTTTTCCAACTTTTTCTTCTTGAGCCATTACTCCTTTCCTTAAGGCTGAGCTTTATTTCTATCTTGCTGAATATTGGGCTCGCACCTCATTGCTGAAATCGACATGACTTCTAGCATTAAGCAAGCCTCGTTGCTAGTCATTAGGTAGCCTTCAATCGACCTCATCCTCGACTGCAATGAAAGGGGTTTACTCCTCCCTTTTGGCATGGCATGGTAGAGGATGAGACCGGTTTAGCAACAAGTCTTCCTTCTCTTCTGATCACTCATCCTCATCCCAAGCCAGGGATTAGTATGTATCCTAAGATGCTTTAAGTTTTGTATGAATCAAAATCAAATATAATATCGTAGACTTTCTCTCTCTTAGGTGGTACAATTAGGTACTTTGATTCGTCACTTCCTATAGATGGTGCCATTTTATTGATATTTAAATCTGGTCTTCTTGCTAATAGATGAGGTTTTCTCTTTATGAGCACGATAGAGCATCTTTCTAATTGATTTGCTGCCCGCTTTTCTATGCCAAAAGAAAAGAATGTTAGGGGGTCCCAAAGTTTTTCTTCAAAGAAATTCTTCCGACACTCAAGCCAACTAATGGTGGAGAGCCCTAGGTCTCTTAGAAGAGCAACCTAGGGCTTAAGCAAATAGAGAAGAGAGAGAATTATATTTAGCAAACAAACATCTGGAGGAGTTTTATCTTGAGCTAGATTCTTGTATTAGATGGCTTTGATCCCAAAGGAGAATGTATAGGAATCTTTCCCTAATAGATGACTAATTCCTTATAAGATTGGTCTTATTATATATAAGGAGAGTTTTAGTTAAACTTAGATAAGGTGGCCATCATGAAGGTGAATCCTTTTCTAATTAAAGTTCTTCTCTTTGTGTGTGTATCTAACTGTACTATTTATTTTTATTTGTGTGTGTGTGTGTATATATATAGGTTTTTTTTGAATGTTAGGAAATTGAAACCAAGGCCTTTGTTATACCATCCAACTCGATGTATAGTATATGAAACTCAGTTTAACATTCACTAAGTATGTGCTGGCATGCACGAAGCAATATTTTATATAGGATCATAAAAATCTCAATTCTAAAATTTCTCAAATCTAACTGTGTTTTCTTTTTTATTTAAAGATAGAATTGTTGAAGCTACTAAAGTAAACATTTAATTTTCTAGAACAATTAAAGGAATTTAGTTAGAATTATCATGGGAACCTATAAAGTTGAGACATGAATAGTTGATTTTATGATCATTTTAATATTATAAAATTTAAGATAAGATTTTCATCACTAGCGTGAACCCTTGAGGGATAGGTAAAGTTAGAGAATAGCCCTAGTACAAAATTCAAAGACCAATTATTATAATTTTAATTTAGTCTTAAAAGATGCCGCATGCTAAGTAGTTAGAGCTAAACTCCATCATATAGGCCCTAAAACAACCTGGTCAAACTGATTTTTTTTTTCTTTTGCGTATAAAAGATTTTGATAGGCATATTTCATAATCCGAGAAGAATTAGGCAAAGTGGTTGGAGATAAAGTCGGTATAGAAATCAAAATCTATCTTCTATAAAATTTTAGTTTTTTCATAATTTTTATACCAGTTATATCAATTTTAGAAACAATTTTGATCTGTCTCTTACATGGATTTAGCTTTTTCATTATTTTTTACCACTGGTTATATTTCTTTTATGAAAATTGCATCATAACCTAATTTGAAAAAGAATCTGACCCAAATTATAAAATGACTGACCTTACTAGTACAAATAGAGTTTTGTAACCCAGTTATTGTATGGAAATGAATCCTAGACCCTAATTTTACCACTTCTTCCATATTTTAAGCTTTCTTGAATTTGTTCTTCCAATCAAATTATATCTTTGAATTCAAGGACACAAATATGATTGGTCCAACAATAAATATCAACGGTATGGTCCAGAGTGGTACCCAAAAAAAAAAAAACAATATGGTCCGAAGGAAGAGATTTAGCAATAACAGTAGCCTCTAAAATCAGTTGTGAAACAGTTGCGAGGATTCCGCTCCGAAAAAAAATGCAAGATGTTTGCTGACCATTATGTGCCATTTTAGGCCAAGACAGAAGCAGGCTAAGCAAGGTTGGCCACGGTTGAGTCCAAAATGATCCTCGGATACTATTATAATTTCTAGCATCACGTTACAGAAAGGGCATGAATCACGTTGGCTTTATACTCTATAATCATTAATTGTTTTTCTCGTGACAAGATATTGCGTGCCACATTACGGAGCAGACACACCAAGCTACACAATAAGCTTATCATATCTTTTGCTGTCAGAGTAATTTACAAGCATTATTAAGCATAAGCTTTATCCTTATTGTTTCCTTATTTTTTCATGGATAAAACAAGATCGGCTTGCAACCAAAAAGGCTGGAAGCAAAAAAGAAGATCCACACCACGTTGTGTTTTTATAGGTGTACATGTACCAAATGAGTCTTAGGATTCATCCCATCCATGTCGGTAGGTAGCCATAGGTGCTGTGTGCCATAGCTCCGTTTGACTGCTCTACGTCCGTGGGATTATACCTGAAGGGAAAAAAGATGGTATATGGAGTAGAACTATAAAATTGGGTAAGCTAAATTTCATGTAGAACTGAAAGATTTCATGAGAAGAATGTGCTACCCAATTTGCAAAGGAGGGTGATATCCCAATGGCTGGAAAAATTCCCTCGGTAGAGCAGCCTCGCGATTGCAAGGGCTATTCGAGTGACCACCAACCTGATCACCACCTTCATTTGCCCATGAGAGTTGGAGGGGATTTTCTGAAGTGGCTTCTAGCAACTGCCAAAGTAGCCCCGGATGAGGTTATTTAGTGAATCAAATTGTCATTAAAAATCTTTGAGTTAAAAAGATAGAAACTACTTCGAAAAGACAACTTTCCATAAGCATGAGTTGCAGATGTTGTCAATAAATTGCACATGATAGGACAATGTTGAAGACATAAATAAAATGGAAAATGCTATCGACAAACCGATGTAAAGCTTAGGAAGAAGAACTAAAAGACCACTCTTTTGTAAATTGTTAAGCCTAATATGCACTGCTCCCGCTTTATATGTCAGATTAAGCTTTTAAGATAAATTAATTAATCAACATATTATGAAAGTTAATGTTTACTGGAGGTCACGAGTTCAAATCCTTTTCATGCTAATCTTTTATTTAATTATGCAAGCTTTTCGAGGAGGGTGGTGTTGTTAAGCTTGATATACATTATTGACATTTTTTTTTGGTTAGCTTAAGCTTGCTTTTGAGGTCAACTTATGACTCAACATGAATATAGCATTCCAAGCTTTCAAATGTATGTATGGAAGAGTTTGTTAATTAGCAAAATATAACTTTCAGATCCCTCAGTCAAGGGGGATAGGGAATGCTCAGATATTTTCAAACCTAAGCCTGAATGGATATAACATTCTTCTAAACCATTGTCCTACTAAATCGCGTGCATGTAAAATTATTTAGTGCATCCCACATTAAGGAATAAGAAACTTAAAGCAGTATTTCCAATATGAAAGGCAAACATTTATTATCTGAGTACAGGGTTTGTATGGGCAATCTTAGCCATGAACTCCATCGACAAGAATGTGGATTGTGTTTAGTAGGATGACTGTCAAAAATAATCAGCAAAAGAATCAACTAATTGTCCAAATACCTTTTTTTTTAATGCTTCGTTTGCTTCCTGCAGCATATGTTCCTGCATTAAAATACATGCTGTTTACTACACGGAGCACTGATCAAATTAACAAGTTCTCATATTTATGATGAGCACAAAGCGCCTTGAACATGAATTCGTACCTTTCTTTTAAGATCACAAAGCTGATCAAGCATTAACTGTTTCTGCAAAAATATAAAAAGAAATGGGTATTCGTTAAAAATTTTCCATTACTTAACGCATAACCTGATTCCATTCTCTTAACCGTATCTTGACTACCAACTTGCATTGTCAACATCATACTAGTACAAAATCCCTATAGATTACAACACTTCATTGCAGATAAAGTAGTGAGTCTGGCAAGTATAGTTTATATAAGGACTCCAAGTGGAAGCTTAGCACAGTCGAAGTGGCTTGCACCCATCAAGGTATCTCACTAAGAAAGGCATGGATCACTAAATAAAACAATTAGGATACAGCCTGAAATATTCTCTCGATCTCAAACATGACAACAGCCAATACAGATGTATGACAGAGAAAGTTGTGATCTTGATGACCTTCACCTCAAAGCTTGGTGGTTAGGGAAGAAAGAATTTTTCTCAGCTAACAGAGTAAAGACCTGAGGACATCAGCATGAAATCAATGGGTTTCGGGAATGTTTGACTAGTTAAACAGCTAGAGACATAAATTTTTTGTTTAAAAAAAATGGGGACACGGGATGATTTCTTACTGTAATGGTCATTAAGGTCGACCATCTAAAAAAGAAATACAAAATTCACTAACATGATGTACTTCATTGAGCAGTGTCATGTGAAACCATCCTAACACAGGTAAAGGCTTCGGAGACTAAAGAAGAAGATACAAAGAAAACACACTCATTCAATCAAATCATTTAGTAGGAAAGAATTGTACGTGTTTAACTGAAGTGGTGAAAAGCTGAGCCGCTCAAATCATAGACAAACTTTCGCGTCTTAACAGAAATTTAAATTATAACTTGACCTTACGGACTTGTGGACCTTAGTTTACTTAAAGTTCCCTGGCAACGGGAGTGACATGACTCAGTTTTGGAAAAATCAAATAGGGATATCATGGCCAAAGAAGGACCTGCTCAACTGATATCTGAGCTTTCTCCTATTTGTTTTTGCATGAAAAGATGATCCTTTATGGAAGAATCAACAGATGTCAAGTTCTGAGACTCCACCAACATGATCTCCTTAAGGTTCTTGCCACCAGAAGTTTGGCAAGATAGAGCTACTTCAACATGCTGGGTGTTTTGTTCCATCTGCCAAGGTCCAGGTACTGTGTACGAAACATCAGTTGACGTTTAATAAACAATTCCTACAGGGTTTTGCTGTAAAGATTTTTGGTTTTGAAGACAAACAAAAGTATGGCGTAGAGCTCTGTGCTTTGGATTGTCTATTTGGCATATTTTTATGTACCTCATAGAGATAAAAATACCAACCCACCATGAAATTTCTCCTCTTTACCTCTTCATCCGGACTCCCAGTCCTTTGCTGCATAAGCTTATTCTATATATTCTATAAGCAGATTCCCCTTTCTGCCAACTACTCCTTTTGAGTACATGGAGACACCTTGCCAACCTTGTTGCTTTATTAGGGATTTAGTGCGAAAGAGGGTAAATAATAGGTTATAACATAACAAATAATTCTTAAATTTGTTTAATCATAAATTGGTTGTTGACCAACTGCGCCATATGAATGGAACAAGATTACAAACAAGGTCAATAGAAATTTATAGAATGTCCAAAATCCAATCCAAGAAGAAATCAGATATAGAGTGCATCACATCAATTTGAATGAAACTCAAATAAGCATAATATTTCTACCTGCCTATTTACAAACAGTCAAATATAATCTGGGCATAGCAATCACACAATGATCAAGCATCGCATTTTGAAAAGCTACAATGCCTGCCTTATGAGGAATGGTAACTTCATTGGACATAAATATGGGAGAATGATTTCAGTAATATTTTAAATACTGGTTTCAGTAATATTTTAAATACTGGCATCTTAATCGTCCATCTGGTTCCGCTTGTGCATGGATAATATTATTCTTTTTTTTTTCCTGTTCTTGGAGATATTTGAGATACACCACTATCATTTGTGAAGAAAAATATCCTTCTCGTACAAAATTTTAGAATGTGCCATTTTAATGAACGAATAAGTGATACAAAAATAATGCCGAGGTTGCAGAAAATCTTAGTTTGAACAATTTCCATAACTACATCAATATAGCTCCAAAATAATGTGACATTCGATTTGTCCTTTTTAACCGAAACCTAATTTTTTTTTTTTTTTTTACCTTTGCTGATCTGATTTGCTTTAAAGATTTCTCTAGTCGATTCTCAAGTTGCTCCAGTTCAGTTGTGCTTAGTGGGTCCAAGTCTTCGCCAAGGAGATTTCTGTGGCATCATGATTGGGAATCTCACTAGTAAAATAATTTCAAGCACAAACTAAACAAAAGTGAATGGCAAAGGCGTATAAGCAAACAGTCATAAAACAGACTGATGCATACTTCAGCTTGATAGAGTACCTTTGTGAGTGTTGCAGAAACTCAACTCTTGCCTTCAGCCTCACAAATTCCTGATAAGTATTCTGCTTCAAAAATAAGCTAAATCCTTCTTAAAAATCTTTTATCAGGCATAGCTCACTTGACTAAGAAGAGACATAACCAGCCAAATATATGGAATGTAGAATGTGACAATCAAGTAATTATCTACATTTATGGAATCCTATATATAATAATTGCCAACATTTTGTCCATATTTAGATACGCCCTTTCTTGGATTTAAGTTATCCAGCAACTTGCATGCTGGAAGCCTGGTACCGCAGAAACAACGGCAGGGAGACACCGGTATCAGTTGCACATCTTAAGGTAGATGACCCGATGAAAAGAAAATAAAAGGTAAGGTAAAACAACTAACCCAAATCTGCTACCATATTCACCACCCTCTCGACCAACAAAAAAAAAAAAAAAAAAAGGAAACCACAGGAATAAGAATTCTCACTCTTTTTTTATTTCACAAAACTAGAACAAACGTATATTGTTAATGAGTTTACTACAGCATTCATCGGCTGTATATTTAAGTGCTACTGTATATTTAAGTGCTACCCACAAAGCAAACATGCCAGCGTAAAGCAAGAAAAGCAAACAAAGATTCTGTACGTCACACTAGTTAATCGTACATGTTAGGACCTATTTGCAATTTGTACTCTTTTCTTGCTTATGAGTAAAAGCTGCAACTGTAATAAACTATAGTTACATTTAATGTTTTGCTTTCTAGTGTAAGAAGTTAAGGGACAATTAACAAGCGATTTATAAATAAAAGAAAAGTAAAATATATTTAGCAATCTAGAATGTAGATCATTAATAGAGAAATTAATAGAGCTAAAAATATAATAATTAGAAGACAAATTAATGTAACTTGCTTGCAAAAGAAAAAATAGATAGAAAGAAAAAAAAAAATGATGGTTTTTAACTTTGATTTACAAGTAAATGTAGAAATAAGAATGTAAGAAATTATTGTAAATAAAAGTCTAAAAAAGAAGTTGTAAATATTAAGAGAATAAAAAAATAATTTTGATTAATTAGTATTAGATAATGAGTCAATTAATATTATTAGTTCTTATACTTCTCAAGTAGGTTTAGATAATGAAATAAATCAAAGTTTTTGAAAAGAATTCAAAGATCCCTATTGTAGAACTTTTATCCGATCCTAACTAATTTGGGATTAAGGTTTTGTTGTTTGTTGTTATTATAGTACATTTGAATAAACATGTAGAAAAATATAATATATATTTTGAAAGAGTACATGAGATAATAAATTTAGATTAGAAACGAAGAAGAAAATATTATTTTAGAGTTTACAATATATAGCATATGATTTAATATTAGCCAATATATTTAAAAAAGTAAGACTCTCATTTAATAACTTTTAAAAGTACATATAATGCTAGTCAAATAAATTACTTCCTTACTAAAATGATTAATCAAGTGTTTTAAAAAGATTGTAAGATTATATTGGATGATAGTCTAACTGCGCAACATACATTGATGGTTATAGAAGTATAAATTCAAAAATGAAGAAAAAACTAAAAAGTATAAGAATCTGAGGATTAAGGGGTAGAATTTAAAAAGAAAGAAACCAATATCTTTTAATGATAGATTAATAAAGAAAAAAATGAAGTGTAGATAGAGAGATAAATACCATATGAGAAGAAATAACTAATAGTATTAAAGAAGTAGTTATAAAGGTGTTAGGAGAGTCAAAAGAAAATGACCATATAACAATCAAATTTTATAATTGAATAAAAAATTTTAATTAGTAGTTAAGGTTAAAAGAAAGTGTTATAAAAAATTACCTAAATATAGAAATATAGAAGAATATGAAAATTATAAGATGATAAGAAAGAAATTAACAAAGATGATATAAGAGGTTAGACATAAGGCATATGAGAAATTATTACAAGTTAGAAACTAACGATGAAGAAAAAGATATATATAAAATTGTAAAAGTAAGAGACAAAAAAAAAACTAGAGATAAGTTTCATGTTAAATATATTGAAGATAATAATAAAAAAGTCTTAATTAAGGAGAAAAAGATCAAGATGAAGAAGCTATTTTAATAAATTATTAAATAAAAATTATATAAAAAATTTAGGATGTCTTACTAGATTTATTGAGGATAAAGTTATAGTGTATACTCATAAAATTAAGACATTTGAGGTAAGAAAGGCTATGCAAAAGATGAAAGTAGAAAAAGTTGTGGGACCTAATAAGATTCCTATCAAAGTTAAAAATATTTAGGTGATGCTAGAATAACTTAGGTAATAAATTTATTTAATAAGATTTTAAAAACCAAAAGGATGCCGAATGATTGAAGAAAAAGCATTATAATATTAATTTATAAGAATAAATGAGATATTCAAAATTGCGCTAACTATCAAAGTATCAAGCTCATGAGTTATGCTATGAAATTTTAGAAGAGGATAATTGAATAAAAGTTAAGATGTGTTATAAAAATATTAGAGAGTGATATTTTAATAATTCATGGTAAGGATAGAGGTAGAGGTATACCTAAACTAACATGAACAAAAATAATTAAAAAAATATAACTATTTATAATTTGAATATCGACTTGATCCTAAATAGAGCAGAGTGGAGCAAACATATTCATGTAGCTAACCCCATGTAGTTGGAAAAAGGCTTAGATGAGTTGAGTTGAGTTAAGTTAGAAAGATCGACTATAAAAGTTATTTTTCTCTTTAGAAAATTAAAAGAGAAGTATAGAAAAAAGAGATAAAATCTTCATATTATTTTTATTGATTTAGAGAAAGTATGTACTAGAGTCTCTAAAAAAATCTTATAGTAGATGCTAGAAAAGAAAGGAGTATCCATTAGATATATTATCATAAAAGTTATATATAATGAAATAGTTATTAGTGTAAGAACTACGATCATAATACTAGTAAATTTTCTATTAGAGTAAACTTACATAAGAGATTTATTCTTACTCCATATCTTTTATCTTTATTTATAAATGAGCTTACTAGATTATTTAGAATAATATTTTATGGTGCATGTTATTTGCAAATGATATAATGCTAGTGGATAAAACTAAGGTTAAGATTAATTATAAGTTAGAATTATAAAGAAATACATTAGAATTTAAAGATTTTAGGTTAGGTAGGAAAAGATAGAATACACGAAATGTAATTTTAATACAATTGAAATGAAATGAATCTGGAGTAAAAGTTGAGAACCATAAAATTCCTAAAAATGATCTTTTTTATATTTAAGATCGATTATTCATAAGGAGAGATTAAGAATAATGTTATTTATAGGATTAAAGTAGATTGAATGAAATGAAGAAATGCAATTGGAATATTATATAATCATAGAGTATCTATTTAGTTAAAGAAAAAAATTTATAAAATGACTATAAAACTAGCTATGCTTTATTATATGAAATATTGAGCCGCTAAAAAAATACATATACTTAAGATAAATATGATAGAAATAAGAATATTGAGATTGATATATGGCAATATAAAAATATAAGAAATAAAATCATTCATAAAAAGTAGAGATAGTTCTAATTAAGGATAAATTAAATAAAGAATAATTTGGATGGTTTACATCTATATATATATATAACATACACCTAAAGGTGCACATGTGCAAAGGAGTGACTTAGTACATACAGAAGAAAGAAGTTAGAGATAAACCAAAAAATATGTCTTTGCATCTTATAAAAAAGATATGATTTAAAGTTGAGCTGAACGAAGAAAAAGGATTTATATAGCCGATCTTAACTAATTTAACATTAAAGCTTTATTGTTATTATTGTTGTTGCTATTCTTGGTGTACGAAGTGTCAAGCAAAATAGAAAACCTTAAATATTAATGAGATGTGTGGTGCATTGCATCCTATCTCTATCTAGATTAATTGAAATTTCAAAAATATTCTTCCATGCAAGCTCAATATTTGAAGAATCATGTGTCCAAGCTTGAAAGAAATCATCAAATGATATTACAGAGATATGGTTCAATGACAATTGTTAATTGCAAAAGACACAAGATAAACACATTCACAAGCTAGAACCTGATAAACGGAATCTCACATTCAGCTATCAAAATGTGCTCTGATGATTGCACTGAACATGAAAAATGAAGCTAAATGTTTACCTTTCTACTACATCAGGTATGAAATGTTTCACCTACCTGTGTCTCGCTTGCTAGGGCAGCAGCTTCTGATGCAGCATAACTGTGTCTTTGGTACCTCTCAAGTGTCTTAGTCATGCTTCAATGAAACAAGAGTAGTCTAAATATTAAATGCAAAGATATGACCACAGCAAGAACAGTCTAAATATTAAATACAAAAATAAGATTTAGCATATAAATGACCAGCTTCCCACAACAAAAGCAGGTCATATTTTTTCTTAGAGCTTTCCTCAAGGGATAAACAACAAACGTATCTGGAGTTCTCCAGAATCATACCCATATATAGCAATCTGTCAATATATGAAGTCTGGATGTTGAGACTCCAAAAACCCTCGTTATATTCTCCTCTGTTCTATCAACCAGTGTTTTGCCCTATATTCTATAATATGCTTCACTTCTAAATAAATAAAAAATGCAGTAAAATTATGGATGTTCTTAATCTGTTGTCAAGAATTTTCTTCCTTTTTTTTATTTTGAAGAAAATGAGGGAAGAGATATTCCTCCATAAAATTAATTAAAATAGCATAGATTATAAGATTACAATTAGTTTAAGGAAGATGAGCTAGGGAAAGTAAATTAGACAAGTCCCGGTGAGGCTTTGAGTATTTGCGGAGCATAAGTTACAACACAAGGAAAAGGAAGAGATAATTTTATGAAGAATCGAAATCCAAAAAATAATTCTTCTTATTAAAAGTTTTTGAGTTTCTTTCATGCTACACATCTATTTTTGATGATTCCAATTTATAAGGCCAGCAGCTTATTATTTTGAACTTTCAGACCCTTATTTCACCATCCCATAGTTTCATAAATACGAGCTCAACAACTTAGTCAAGTGCATGTGGACCAATAAAATAACAATGATGTGGACGAACAAAGAGTCATAAAAGATACCTCTACGAATTTAGGATTACTTTAATCCATAGGTGGATTTCATCAATCAACAAATATCTAAGACCTTGAGTTTATCAAACCAAATAATTTCAAGGAGCTTATGTGCTTGACTTGTATTTCAGTCCAACTCTCAAGTGCATCAATTATTAGCATATATCATGAAGTTTTAAAACCATGATCATTGGACATAGAATTCTTGAACTTCTCTTTGATAGGAATCATGAGAGATGTGATATTGAGTTATGATTTGCTGGACATTTGCTTAGGTTCATACTCACATCATATATGGAACACCTAAAAAAAATTTAATCCACCCTTTGGAAGCAAATTGGAAGAAGAGAAGTTATTAGCCACTATTTCTATCAAAACCTGTCATCATGCTAAAAGGTACATTGCATTACGTGCATGCTGCCTAGTTCTGTCCCTATCTCTATCTTCTTTTTCTCTTTTTTTTCATTTCTTGGTGTTTAAATATAGGATGAGATGGTGCTAGAAAAAGGAGAGAGAAATGGAATTAGACAGCATATATATAGCGTACCATGCTTAATTTTCATCTTCATGCTTATTATCCCCAAAAACACAAAAAAGGTCAGGGACTAATAAAAACACTCTTTGGAAAGTGGTCTCAAGATATGTCACCATTTCCTCAAAATAATTTGTCATGAGCAAGAAAATAAATACAGATTTATGTAAAGACGATTCCAGCTAATGAGATAAATGATACACTTCTTTTGGGGGATATATATAATTGGACCCATTAGATGAACATCTCGAGTAATGACATGAAGAACTAAGAAATAAAGGGAAGTATTCTTTTGTATTTTTGGAACAAAAGTGAGCGTCCCTTCACTGATAAAAGTTACTGCAGGAAGGGTAAGCTGAGAATTTAAGGAGTTGAATAGCAAGGCAGTCACCGCATAAGAGTAAAATTAGAAATAGATAAAGTTAACCACCTTCTCACTCCATGTAGACTCGAGGGATCAATGTCAGACCCTATAAATCTCAGCATTGAGGCTCTAACTCTCTTATCTTCTTTAATGGTGCAAACATACAACCATGGGCAAAAGATAACCGCATGGGGTCGGAGGACAATTAAAGGAGAGAACTTTGACTTCAATGGTATGCATGAGAATGTATTGGATCGAGTCGACTCCATGTCAGAATTTAAAATCAACCCAAATAAAATCAATTCTAAAATTTTGAATCCAAAATTAAGTCATTTATATCTTGAAACTAACTCAAATCTAACCTGATCAGAATGGTTTCAGATCAGTTTTAAATAGATCCATTTTTTTCTTTTTTCTTTGATATATGTATGATATAATGATGATTTTTTTTTAATTATGTTTAATAAAAAAGGATATGTGTAGCATTCATAAATTAATCAAATATTTGAGATCTTTTAATAGAAGTAGTCGACAACTCATAAGGTTTATGTAAAGTCTAAAGTCCAATTCCTAGTAACTCTTCAATATTTTTTTAATGGCTGATCTTGTCAATTTAGGCATGGCAATGGAAAGAATATGTAATAGGCTAATCCCTAAACTTCTCATGCCCCACCATTTTTTTTGTTATCATACAAATAGAACAAACAAAAAACATATATAACATTAGGTCTCAATATCTCATGTCATGTTAAACAAACTAAAAATTGAAGGTATTTTAGATATAATGTTCAATAATAAGTAATTGATAATAATATAAACCATGTAAGATGTTGTTCTTTAAAATTAGAGATATCTTAAATTAAAAAAATTTGCATAATTAAAAAAAAAGGACAAGTAAGCAAGTACCTTGTTGTCTTCATATATGGTTAATCTTTCTTAAGGTTAGTCCCAACACTTTCTCCATTATCATTATATTCATTAAAGATGATTTATATTGTTCTTTTATGGTGGACTAGATTAACCTTAAAAAAAAATACAAAGATCATTCTTATTTTGGGTTAGGATTAAGGTGGGTATATCATTACCCACCCCTACTCTGGGCTTGTTTTGGATTTTAGCTTTAATACCCATCCCCACCCAACTCTAAATTGATCCTGTTAATTTAGGAATGGTAATAGAATGGATATGGGACAACAATGTCATTACATGTCCATTCAATGATAGGGAACCTTAGGATGGATTAGGGCATCTTAAATTTGCCCTGTGGGCAAACATAAATCCCCAAACTTACCCTAGCCCATCATTTTTTATACAGATTAAATTGGTGAAAAAAATATAATATTAAATCTCAATATTCACATCACGTTAAATAAACTAAAAAAATGAAGGTATTTTGGAAATAATGTTTAACAATAAATATTCAATAATAATATAAACCATGTAAAAATGTTTTATTAGAATTTAATTTGAGGTCTATAAGCCAGATATGCACTTAGCTCTAAATTGGTATGCTTTGATATGGAGCAGGTTTGATATATTTTCATGCAAAACACTGTACATTCCTCCTCTATATATAAATGTAGGCTTAGGTCTAGGCATTCCATTCATCAAGGTCAAAGAGAAATTCTATCGAGGGTAAAAGGATCATAAAGTTTTTAAAAATCATCATTTTCGATATTTAAGTTTAATTATTTATAAGGAATAAGAGACTGAGGGTGGTGTTGTCCATATAATTCAAATAGGTTGGATAAAATAAAAAAGTACAACTAAAATATTATGTGATCATAAAATACCTATAAAATTAAAAAAAATTATAAGACATGCACAATATTAGTTATGCTTTATGGTATGGAATGCTGGATAATTAAAAAATTATATATATAGAAGATGAATGTGACTAAAATAAAAAAGATAAGATGGATAAATAATAGTATAAAAAAATATAAAGAAATAAATTCATCTATGAAAAGATGATGGTTACAATAATTTAGAATGAAGGAGAGAAGGATGACTTTGCAACATACATCCAAGATGCATTGGTGTAAATGAGTGATTTGATATATGTAAAAGAAAAAAGAGATAAAGATAGATTGAAAATTATTTATAAGTAAAGAAAAATTTAATATTTTTGCATCTTATAAAATATGTAACTCTAAGGTAAATAAAATAGAGGAAAAGGATTTATGTAGTTGATCTCAGTTAATTTAAGATTAAGGTTTTTTTTATTGTTGTTGTTTGTAATTATAGAATGGTAACCCATAAAATTTGTTTTGATTGCATCGACTTAGACCTAATCCTTTCTCTACAAATTCTACTATCCATCTCATGATTTTTCATTGTAGAGATCACTTCTTCATAATAGTTTTATTTGATTGTTCCTCTTGCTTACATTGTAAAACTTATTCTCTTATAAAACCTACGGTGTCTATAGACACCTACAATCATAGTTGCATTGTTGACATCCTTTTTGACACCGAACCATACTATGTCTTTATATTTTGCACACATGACTATTTCTCTATTGGCATCAAGAAAAGAAATATTGATTCTAAATAATGCAAATTGTCATCAAGCACTCTTATAACCAGTGGTAACAAAAGCAACACAAAGGGAAGCATAACTTCCAAACTAAACATTTCTCAGCTCAGAATTATTTTATCAATTATTTAAATATCAAATCTTTGCTTCCTCAATCAAAAGTCCTAAATAAGCCCAAAATCCAAATTCATGGTAAAGTATTATAAAGTGCTTAAAATATACTCTACTAATATTAATTTCTTACACTAAAATTTAGTATTTAGACTAAGCCTTAAACATCATTGAATTACAAGCCTCACATATTGTTTATTTAAGATATGATAACACTACCATCATTAGAATAAAGACTTAATGTTTCCTGCTATAAGTCAAAATAGACAAATACTCAAAGTTCTTTTTTTTTTTTAAACAAACTTTCAAACAATAGATGTACTAATAGTGGTTTTATGAAAATTTATTCTCTTTCTAGTTAGTTCCTATGGAATTTTATTCTCTTTCTAGTTAGTTCCTTGGCATGGCTCCTATGAGTGCTTGTGCAAGTATGTGATCAATTCTACCTTGCTTATGCAATGGAAAGATCTTAAATACCTACATAAGAGCGCATGGAACCAATTAATCCATTTTGGCTAGCATGCATTCCCAGATCGAGCTCATGGCCCATGTAAAGTAGGAGGCAAAGGCAACATACGATTTTTTAGGACTGAACATATGCTAGCCATAACGGGTGCAATTGAGTTTGATTACATTTATGATTGGATTTGGACCTCCAAACTAGCGAGGTTGCTAATATTTAAATAGGGTTAGTATGTGAAGATCATTAAATTCGATTGGATTTGTAATTAAATTTTGACTTTTATCTAGCAAAAAGGACTTAAGCTAAGAGAGTGTATGAGGATGATTGAGCATCTAACTAATCTGACATTGATTACATGCTTGGGAGAACCTAAATAATGTATAAGGTTTTGGATTATTATAAATTATATCAAAATAAACCCATCTCATAACAAATGTGGAGTAGGGGACACAAGGCATGCTCCTTTTCGAGCTGATCAGGATCAGTCATGATATTTGTGACTAGATTTGATTAAATTTGGTCTTTTAGCCTAGTGAAGGCTCCAAAGTTTAAACAGAGAGGCTGTATGGGAATCCATAGGGCATGCACTCAGCCTGTATCGATTGTACAATAAAAAAGTCTCAGATATTTATGCAAAGTTAAAATATCTAAATGGTACCTTTTAGGTGTTTGAGGTCTTGCTCATCCTTAAACTCTCTCACACTTCCAAGAATCATAGTGCAATGATCCAAGCGTAAGTTCTACAATCTCTTTCCTCAAACCTCCAAGGACTTCCCTCTCTTAAGGCGTCTAGGATAGGCCTAAATCTGACAAATAATTGTCGTGTTATTCTGCTCAAGATTAAAAACACAAAATCTGGTGTTTTCGGCTGAAAGGAAGACTTCAAATGACAAAAACGCAGAATAAAAGAGCGATATAAGATTGGTAATGACTAGTGATAGCCTTGAGCAAAACAAGAGAACAGAAGACAAAAGTGGGCGTCCAATGTATCAGTGCTTTCCAACCATGCACTGTTATCAAGGTTTCATGACTGTTCTGTTTACAATCTCACAAACCTCGTAAGTGCACTCGTTAAAGCAAGTTATTCATGGATAACTACAATATAATATCAAACACGATAGTTCTGAATTCATTTAGAGCATTTATTTTTTCTTTTTGTTGCATTACATTCACTACCATCACAACCTCGGCATAATAAAAGCATACAGTGACTTCTCTTAACAGCTTGAACTACTGGTATTCACGTAAAAAGTGGAGGTATAGCTAGAAGTTTTGATTGCTGTCATTCAGGACGTGGCTACTGGGCTCTAAACACGGTAGTACTTACATGTTCTCCTCTATGAAGATTCTTAATTTAGTCTTTGTATATTTAGTGAGACTCGGCAACGCCCAGATTTTGCTTCAGCAGTTTTACTCTCATTGTAGCACCGCATTCCCGGTCGGGGCTTTTCTTCGGTTTAGCTGTTATCCGACAAACAATCCAACATTAAAATTCTATCACCCAGTTCTCACGCCATTTTGTTTTGTTGAATTCCAGGGGAACCATGCCTTCTTACCAAGGCTAAACATTTTTATATTGGCATTGTAATTCACGTAAGATATTTGGTTTGCAAAGCCTTTAACCACCATTAGATAAGATAGAAAACTGACAACATATACCATAGCACTGTAGAGGTATACGAGTGTCTAACGACTTTCTCCAACTACATGCACGAGTAAGGGCTACTGTGGTTGGCATCAACATTCAACAACCTGTGGTTTAAAAGCATTCAAATATCGACACAATATATTGAGTACTTTTTTGCGCTAAATATTCAAGGAACTGTCACTCTTATAGAACCATGAGTATTTTAACTTCCTAAAAAATCACAAAAGCATAAGGTGATACAACCATTTGACACTCCTATATATGTTAACTAGACAACCCGAGGTTTAAAAGCGTCCAAACAACGACACAATGCATTCAGTTACTTTTTGTGCTAAATATTCAAGGAACTGTTACTATTGTAGAACCATGAGTATTTTAACTTCCCAAAAAATCACAAAGCATAAGGTGATACAACCACTCGACACTCCCATGTATTATTTTAACTTGGCAACCTGAGGTTTAAAAGCGTTCAAATAACAACACAATATATTCAATATTTTTTTTGGGCTAAATATATAGGGATCTGTCACTTTTATCAGAACCATGAGTATTTTAACTTCCTTAAAAATTACAAAGCATAAGGTGATACAACCATTCGATACTCCTATATGTTATTTTAACCTGGCAAATAATGTAATTTTTATTATCAAAGGTTTACAGAGAAAAAGTTCTTCATGGTTAAATAGTTGTTGTCAGATGTCAGAACTGATACAAGGAATGGCATTTCAAATCATCAATAACTCATATAGAAGTAAGGATGCCATTCTTAAAAAAAATGACACCATCCAATAGGTTTTTCAAACTTACCCTACCATGATGAAATATTACCTGACTAAATTTATAATTGTTTATTCAGAATTTAGAATTTAAAGAAGAACTCCGCCAAGGCCAGTCCCAAGCTCGGATAAAGGATGTGGTACAAGATTCTCGGGATGTATACAGATGTGGCACTACCACCTAGGCCATAGAAGATAGGAGGTTGAAGAAACTGAGCAAGAGCGGGCTGATTCCAGAATTGAGTGGTGGTGATATAAAAATCTATGAGCCATAGAAGAAAAAGCAGAAGAGAGTTCGTTTATATTCAGCACAGCCAAAAGTACAGTACCCTTGGAGTTGGTACACACAAATGTATGGGGATCAGCCCCAGTTTTAGCTAGAAATGGGATAAGATACTTCTTGATCCTGATAGATGATTTCTCAAGAAAAGTTTGGGTTTACTTTATGAAAGATAAATTAGAAGTCTTCACTAGATTCAAAGTTTGGAAGGATGAGGTAGAGAAGAAATAAGATTACAGTGTGAAGTGTCTGAGTTAAAATAATAACGAAGAATACACCAGTAGAGAGTTTCATAGCTTTTGTGAGGAGTGGGGCATTAAAAGATACTTCTCAATGAAAAAAACTCCTCAACAGAATGGAATGGCCAAGAGAATAAATAGAATACTATTGAAAAAGGCAAGGTGCAGAAGCTGTAGGCAGGGATTCCAAAGGTGTTTTGGGTTGATGCAGTAGATGCTACTAGTTATTTGGTGAATCGATCGCCGCACACCAGGTTAGATGGAGGCATTACAAAGAAGATGTGATCCGAAAGAAAGGCTAGCCTAAACAATCTGAGGGTGTTTGGGTGCATGGCATTTGTGCAAGTTAATGTTGGAGTGCAGAGTAAGCTGGACGTTAGGTCAAAGAATATGGTGTTCCTGGGCTATTCGCATGGTATCAAGGAGTATCGGTTGTAGAACCCTTTGAAGAAAAAGGTCATCATCAGCAGGGATATGACCTTTGATGAGAACTTAGTTCTTCAGAGGTGA
This sequence comes from Calamus simplicifolius, assembly GCA_900491605.1. Taxonomy (NCBI): domain Eukaryota; kingdom Viridiplantae; phylum Streptophyta; class Magnoliopsida; order Arecales; family Arecaceae; genus Calamus; species Calamus simplicifolius. The sequence goes on from UESW01004124.1 coordinate 95,387, forward strand.
GATAGCATAGAAGTACAGCAGGTGCAGCAAGAGGTACAATAAAGCAGCACTGAGCAAATGACCTCCAATATAGTAGTACCATTTGCAAATGGACCAAGAAGATTTGAGATTTAGATAGAGAGGACTGACCTGGAAAGCAGAAATCAGGGAGTTTAGTAGGAACCAATTGGATGTAGAACAAATATTAGGGTCGCACTGCATAAGCCCAAAAAGAATGTGCAACCATTAGAGTAATATAGCTTCAAAGATTCGGTGTCATATGCTCTGATAATAGCAAATGAAGATCCCTACACCTATGAGGGGGCCATGAAGATTCAAGATAGAGATATGTGGATTAAAGCCATGGCAGAGAAGATGTAGTCACTTCATAAGAATGAAACGTGGCAATTGATCCAATTGCCATAAGGAAAGAAACCCATTGACTGCAAATAGATTTTTCAGCGCAAGAAAGTGCCTTCAAAGAAAGGGGGTATCAGATACAAGGCAAGACTAGTGGCCAAAGAGTACTCTCGAAAGAAAAGCATTGATTATAGTGAGGTATTTTCTTTAGTTGTCAAGCACACTTCCATCAGGATATTACTCAACATTGTAGCAGCTCAAGATTTGGAATTGGAGCAGATAGATGTAAAGACGATGTTCCTTCATGGTCATTTGGAGGACAGCATCTACATAGAACAACCATAAGGGTTTAAAGAATTAGGATCAAATGGGAAGGTCTGTCTACTAAAGAAATTCTTATACGGGCTGAAGTAGTCGCCAGGTAGTGGTACAAGAGGTTTGATACATATATGAGGAGCATCGAACTTTTCAGGTATGAATTTGATTTTTGTGTTTATGTTAAATTTCTAGAAGATGGATCTAAGTTGTACTTACTATTATATGTAGATGACATGCTGATAGCATGCAAGAGTAAGAAAGTTGTGTAGGAATTGAAGGCAATCTTATCTCAAGAGTTTGAGATGAAGGATTTGGAGCCTACCAAAAAAATCCTAGGAATGAAGATCATTAGAGACCGACCCAAGGGTGTGATACATTTATCTAAAGGTGGCTACATCAGAAAGATCTTAGAGAGATTTGGGATGAAGGAGGCCAAATCAATGGTACTGCCTTTGGCTGGGCACTTCTCTCTGTCAAAGATCATATCGCCACGGATTGAGATGGAAGCTTAAGAGATGGGGAAGGTGCCATATGCCGCTAGTATGGGAAGCCTCATATATGCTATGGTATGTTGCAGGCCAGATATAACCCATGTAGTGAGTTAGATGAGCGGTTTATGGCGAAGCTTGGTAGGAAGTACTGACAAGCATTGAAGGAGATTTTTGGGTACTTGATGGGAACAGTTGGAGTCGGCATTTGCTATGGACAGTGGGAAGGTGCTGAGGGATTATCCAATTTATCCAAAGAGGCTTGTGGACAAATATATGGGTATGTGAATGCAGACTTTGAGGGAGATATGGACACTAGGAGATCTACAATAGGTTTTGTATTCAGCCTCTTTAAAGGTTCAAATATCAACTAATTTTTCGTAACAATTGGTATCAGAGTCGATCCATTGCATAACAAGAAGGGTTGCGTTAGGTAGCTGACAATCAGCATAAAACTTCATCAGATCTTTGAAACATTAATTTACTAAATTAAACTATGCGAAGGGTTGGGATGTCATTATTAAAAGATATGTTGCACCTACTTCGGGTGTTTCAAATGGGCAAGGGGTGTCACACTAGGACCCAGGTGTGGCAATAAATGATAAAGGATTTCTGCACTATTGATGAGTGTGGGTAAAAAATTAGTCCATGATAGTCAGTTTAGAGTAGTAACTTGGAACATAAAAACACTAACATGTAAAGTAATAAAAATAGTGGACGCTATAATTAGAAGAAAAGTAAATATAATGTGCTTATAAGAAACTAAATAGGTAGGTGAAGATTTAGAGAATAGAGAATACAGGATATAAATTATATTATACTAAAAAATATAAAAATAGAAATAGAGTAGAAATAATTGTATATAAAAATTTTAAGGAATATGTTGTTAAGATAACTAGGAAAGAAGATCAGATTATATCACTAAATTTATAATTAAGAATAATATAATTAACATAATTAGTGCATATACATCACAAATAAGATTAGACCAACGAACTAAGACATAATTTTGAAAAGATATGGATAAAGTAATGTAAGAAATACCTCAAGGAGAAAAGATATATATATGAAAGGTGATTTTAATGAATATATAGATAAATAAAGGGATGGATGGAGGGTATGAATTTGAAGATAGGAATGAAGGCGACGTGAGCATATTAGATTTTGTAGTGGCGTATGATTTCACAATAACAAACACTTAACAATATTTTAAAGTGAATCTAATAAAGGGCAAATAGACTTTTTCTTAATTAGAAAGATGAATAAAATAACATGCAAAAACTTAAAGTTATTCCAAGAGAAAGTTTAACTTCACAATATAGGATAATAGTATTAGATATATGGATAAAAATTAAAATCTTAAGTAAAATGCAAAACTATTAATCCAAAAATTAAATGATAAAATTTTTAAAAAAACTAGAATTATTTAACAAAAGTTAGTAAGAAAAATGATTATAAATATAGATAGTGATCCTAACTTAATATAAGAAAAAATAACTAAATGCATAAAAAATATAGCAAAAAAGGTTTTAGGAGAATCAAAAGGGGTAGGACTATTAGGAAAGAAACTTGATTATGGAGCAAGAAAGGTCAAGCTGTCATCACACTTAAAAGGGCAAATTACAAAATTTAGAAAGAGGCTAAGAATAAAAAAGTCTTAAAAAGTATAGGGATGCAAAGAAAGAAGATAAAAAATGGTAAGTAATGACAAACTTAAAGCTTATAATGATTTATATAATAAACTAGATACAAAAGAAGGTAAAAAAACTATATATAAACTAGAAAAACTAAGAAAAAAGAAAATAAAAGACCTTGACTATATTAAATGTGTTAAAGATGAAGATGAAAGAGTCTTAGTAAAAAAAGAAAAGACAAAAAAATGATAAAAAAGTTATTCTAAAAAAATATAAAATTAAAATGATTTAGTAAATTTAAGGATAGAAGAATGTGATAACCTAGGAGTAATAAATAAAAATATTTTTTCTTAGATTTAGCATGCTTAAGGTTAAAAATACTTTGAGTAAAATAAAAAATGCAAATGCAATATGACCAGATATGATCCCTATTAAGGTTTGAAAAGGCTTAGGAGTAATTAAAATTATGTGGTTAACCAATTTATTTAATAGGATTATAGCAACTAAAGAATGTTGAATGATTAAAGAAAAAATATATCAATACTTATATATAAAAATAAAGAAGATATTCAAAACTATGGAAATTATAGAGAAATTAAGTTGATAAGTCATATAATGAAATTATGAGAGAGCGTAATAGAAAATCGAATAAAAACTAAAACTTTGGTGTTAAATAATCAATTTATTTATGCCTAAAAATTTGACCATATAAGCTATTTATCTATTAAGAAGATTGATGGAGAGATATAAAGAAAAAGAAAAAAAAAGACCTTCATATGATCTTTATTCATTTGGAGAAAACATATGATAGAATACCTAAAGAAATGATATGGTATATTTTAGAGAAAAAGGAGTTACTAAAAGGTATATAGAATTGATAAAAATATTGTATGATAAAGCAATAACTATTGTTAAAATAATAATAGAAAAAATTAGTGAGTTTTCAATTACTGTAAGTTTACATCAAGAATCTACCTTAAGTCTATATCTTTTTGTACTAGTTATGGATGAATTAACCAAATATATTTAAGATGATATCATATAGTGTATGTTATTTAAAGATGATATAGTGTTGATTGATGAAACTAAATCTGGAGTAAATGCTAAGATAAAAATTTGGAGAGAGACTCTAGAATCCAAAAGTTTTAAGATTAGTAGAACTAAAACTGGATATATGAAATATAATTTTAGTGAAAGTAGAAATACAAATGAAGAGACAGTGAAGATTGCAAGCCAAGAGATACCAAGGAGTGAAAAATTTAGGTATTGGAATCAATTATCTAACAAAAAGGTGAAATAGGTTAAAAGTAAATCATAGAGTTAAAGCAGGAGTGCTTGGGAGTATTGTATGATCGATGCATCCTAATAAAATTGAAAAAAAAAAATTATAAAATTGCTATTAGGCCAGCTATGCTATATGGAATAGAATATTAGGAAATACTAAAATAAACATATACAATGAAGACCTTTAAATGTTTTAGTTAGAAAGAGTGATATTTTAAGAATTTATGTTACTGATAGAGGTAGATGTAGATTTAAACTATTATGGATAGAAATAATTAAGAAAGATAAATATATGTAATTTGAGTGTAGATTTAGTCCTGAATAAAGCAGAGTGGAGGCGGATTCATATAGCCGATCCTATATAGTTGAGAAAAGGCTTAGATGAGTTGAGTTGAGTTAGTTAGAATTTAGAGAAGCTGTTTTATGTTGATCTGCTGACATCTTACAGAAACAAACCTGGACAATCAATGCTTTTGTGACGGGTTCAGTAACTAGGCAGCAAGAGTGATTTTTATTATTAAAAAAAAAGCGCTTACACACTTTAAAACTTGTTCAACTTTATTCTTCATGCCATGACCAATTCTAGATTTTTCATAAAGGTCACTTAAAGTCCTACCAAATTTAGATTATTTTTCGTTTTTATGAAACCGTTAAACTTACGGAATAAAGGTGTGAATAATTACAGTTTTGTTGTTTGTGCTTAATGTGTTTTCCCTTCCTTTTTAGTTACTGTTTACTCATTGGCCCTTCATCTCATGGAGGTAAAGAATGTCTTCCTGCATGGCAAACACTCTGCATAGGTTCATATGCACCCTTCATTTGATCTTACACAATCACCCAAGAGGAGTTATCATCATTATATATCATGCTTCCTATGGACTCTTAACAGGCTCGCCATGCTTAGTTCATCTTTTGCGTGATGTTTTAAGTCAGCTTCACTGAGAGCCATGTTGATTTTCTATATTCACACAAATAATGTTGTTCACATGTGATCACATCCTCCATGTTCATGCCATATTTGTTACTAGAGATAATACTCCAACTATTCTGCATCTAGAGCAGCATCTTCAATTGCCATAGAGATGAAAGATCAACATCTTCTTTGCTATTTCTTAGGCCTTGAGGTGCAGTTCTCTTGCAAAGGGTACATAACACGCAACAAAATACACTTCCGATTTGAACAGTCATGCATGACTGGTTCCCACACAAATATCCCACTCAATCTCCATCAAAAACCCCACCTTGTTGATCCTGATCCCAGTACTTCTTGTTGTTGCACTTGTGGATTTGAATATTCTTGACTTAATAGTGCATATGTTTGCAAAAATAGCAACTTGTTAGCACCCTCATTCTGTTCTCATCTTGCACATTCTCCAACATGTTAATGGGATCATTTCTTATGCAGTTTTCCTTCCTGCTCTCATCTTGCATATTCTCCAATATGTTCATGTAAGCATCCTTATGATTACGCAGATGCTGACCAGGCCAGTCATCCTTCTAATTAGCTCAAGACCACTGGCATCCATCTCTCCCTTGAAGTATGCTACATCTTTGGACTATCAAGAAATATGATGTTTTGTGATTCAGTGCCAAGTATGACGCGAGCTCTAGTCCTGTTCGATAGTTTTGGGCAGTTATTCTACTATTGATCTCCAGGAAAAAGTTCAGAGTTTCAGAGGGAATAAACACTTCATTGGTGCTTTGCAAATGAAGAGAATGCAGAGGAATCAGATGATGAAAAGTAAAGAGGGTCTCTAAGGGTCCAAAGCATCATTCTTCTAGATTTGGATCACAGAGCTTTTCGAGTAGACTATTAGGTTTCTCTTGGCAGAGAATCATCTAAGATCTTGAGGATTCAAGGATTTCATCCCTATTCATTCCATTTAGGAATTACGTATTTCATCACCGGTAACTTCAAAAGGACATTTGCGAAGTCTGTAGTGCATGATAGATATAAATTGGATGGTAGAATTAAAGATGGACAAACTCTAAAATGAAATCTCAATCACCTTGTTGATCAACTTTTGAATTAGTCGACCTTAGGTGGGGCAATTGAAGTTCACCCCTGAATAGATAGCCATTTTATGCTGGATTTCTATTGACACAATATTCTATTTCTGGTCCTTAAATCCGATGGCCATTTTATGCGGATTCCCTGGGTTTTTTTTTTTTTTGTAAGTTCTTACCAAACAAGTATAGCTGTGTACAGAGAGCCTGTGTGCAAAACAATGGCCTGACTATGCACAGAGCCAGGCATAAATGCCTAACAAGGCTACATATGAAATACCAGTTAAAAAAAGGATCTAGATTAGGTTCCCAATATCAGATCCTTATCTAACCTACATGAATTTTCATCAAATTCCAAAAAAGGTGTTCTCATATTGTTCCTTTGAGGAACTAACCATCAAGACTTGATTAGAACTAAATAATTGTTAGATGGTGAAATTAAGAACGCACTCAATGTCCAAGGATATTTTCTGTTTTCGTCTTCTATTTTATTTTATATTTTTTAGTCTCTAAAAAATACATTTAATAAGTAAAAATAAAATTATTTTGTATTTTGTATTTTCATTACAAATAGTATCTTTTAAAAGGGTGAGGAAAAAATTAAAGAAAATACCATCAATTTTATATTTTTAAATTCGACGACCTTTGTTTTTTACCCCTTTTCTTCCTTAAAAAATAAAAATAAAAAATCTTTAAATTATTTTCAATGCCATTTTAGAGTTATGTTTCTAAATAATTATTTTCATTTTTATTTACCAAACATATTTTCATTAGTACTTTTTTATTTTCTATAAAATAAAAATAAAAAAGGAGTTGTTTTCAAAAATCAAACACACTATAAACCTCTATTTGACACAGGTTGCTTTAATAACTGTTGATATAACTGAGACTATCTGCAAGAAACAAGCCAAGTTAAAAAATAGTTAATCCTAAGCTACTCTAAATAGTTTCCATCTTCTCTAATATTATTTATCTGCTTGTGCTGTTCTAATTATTTGATACCCATCACTTCTCAAAAAAAGAAAAGAAAAAAAAAAGGGTAGGGGAGAAATAATGGTTGCAACTGATACATATGAACAAGAATAGAGAAAGTAATATTACTATTTTGAGAAGAATATATATCATACAATGCTAGAGTAGACATAATTATAACCAACGTGACTTGTTCCGATCCAGTAATTGTAGGTGACTGATGCACTAAGCCGCCTTTTTCTTAATGTTAAGAGGGTAGAGAAAATATAATAGAAGATTTTGAAGTAAGACAGCATTAACAATGTTGATAGTACCTAAAATCACAACATCAACAGGTTATCAAACAACAAGTTAAGAACAATGATTCTTACATTTGCTATGAGAATTCATGACAGCAAATCACTAGATCAGTGTCGATAACTACATGAGAATCAGAAGTATTGTACAACTATAAAAAGGAGAACAATGATCAATCACTTTTATGAAAGCATGATCTACGAATAATGACCGCAATATTGATGTGAGAAAGATTCAAGGTTTCAATTCTATATCCCTAACAAAACTAGATGCTTGAAGATGCTCCTTTGCAAATTCTTTGTGCAATTTTGCTTTGGCTTGATTAGAATTGTTTTGTGCATCTCATAATGGATATCAAGAATTTAATAGCTGGAATTAGAGTAGATATATGCTGCCTAGCTTTCTTTGAAGAAGGAAGCAGCTTCAGTTATAAAAAGAGAGGGGTGATAAAGAGAGAGAAGAAAACCAAACTAAGTTCAATAATCATTTTTAAGCTATATTACAAAGTAACGAGATCTCATGACACGAAAGCCAAAATAAAAACATTTATTTAACTGTACTTCTGTCCTGTAGCAATGGTAAAGTAGCCTAACCTGACACTAGACGGGGAGGGTTACTTCCCTACAACATCCACTTGGATCCTTTCTATTTTTGTGCAAAAAAAATAAAAAAGGAAAAAGAAATCAAGGACTGTATCTCCCACAGGAACCAGATCTACTATCAGGAGGACTGTTCCTGGGAGGACTGAATCTAAGACATCTTTTCACTGAGAATATTGCAAAATCCCAAATAAAATAAGTATGGGGGTAAACATCAAAGAATTAAGGTTCAGATAATTTAGAATTCAAGATTTAACCTATCTAAATCCAAAAAACAACTATAGACAAAAAGCAAAACAATATAAAAGAATGATATAATACTAGCTTAAAGTAGTAAAACAATATTAAGGATATCTAGATCTGGATGGCTTAATCTCTCGACCCAAAAATAATGGAGGAAACTAGCCCTAAGCTTAGAGATGGAGACAAAGAAGTAAAATGATGTAGAGAAAGAGAGAGATGAAATGAATATTAACTAACCTATATAAATTGAGGTTTAGACTTTATCAAAATTGTCCAAATCCAGTACACAACTCAAGAATCGAAAAGAAAGAGAAGACAGACCAGAAAACTGTTAAAATCGCATCACCAGCAAAAGAATGATGGATTGCGAGAAAAGAAAAATAAATAAAGGAGAGAAAAGAAAAAAAGAAAGAAAAAAAAATGTCTACTCATGACCCAGAGACTTTAGCTCCAGGCCGAAAGAATGATAGGTAGAAGCAAGAAGGAAGCTGGATTAATAGATTCGAAAGGATCGATCGAGGAGGAGACGATGAGCGAGATGGCTGTGATATATACCTGGAGCTGCTGCAGAATTCGAAGAGGCGGCCGTGGTTGGAGAAGATGATGAGGGCGACCTCGGCATCGCAGAGGACGGAGAGCTCGTACGCCTTCTTCAGCAACCCATTCCGCCGCTTCGCGAACGTCACCTGCCTGTTTATCTTGTTCTCGATCCTCTTCAGCTCCACCTTCCCCCTCCCCATGATCGCTCTTCGATCGATCGATCGATCTCTCCTGGTCTCTTTCTCAGTTCCCACTCCAAAAGAAGGCAAGAGGACCTATCGACGGATGGCTTGGGTACCACCACATAATAGAGGCGGTTTTCATGAGGAAGAAACGATCATTCCTCTGACGAGGCTAAACTGTGATGCAGGATTTTGGCCGGGTGGTGGGTGGTTCAAGGCAAGGGTAGGGTTATGCGGGGTGCTGCCTTTCTTCGAGAGCAATCGTGTCCGAATAAAGGGCGTCAACTCCGAGATAAAGTCACGGCAGCATTCGAATCGCTACGTGTCGATTCGACAGTGGACGAGTTATGCACCGATTTTTTTCTCTCCCCCAATTTACCCTTGGCGTTATGGAGAACAACGGTGCAGGCCCGCTCCGCTCCGCTGCGCTGCGGCCTCCGCTTTACGTTGCCATTAACTTGTAGTCACAAGAGTCTCATAATAAATACCTCTGAATTGAATGAAACATGGTGTGTGACGCGGCTTATGACATGTCGTCTATATGCCATAGTATAGGCATAAAATAGTTACTATAAATTATAATGATCTCTAGCACAGAATCAAGATAATGTTTGATTCATAAAAAGTTATTTTTATAGGATAGCATTTATTTAAGAAATAACTTAAGGTATAATTATTTTTTTAATAACAGCTTTACCATCAAGAAATAACTCTAGTTATTCCTGAAATCCTTTTAAAGAATAAGTTGGGAGGATAACTCATGTTAATCCTTCTGATTAAACTTTTTCAGAGTTATCACTTTTAGTTATAGCTTTTAAGAATAAGGGAATATCTAAGGTAGTCTTTGATAGAAAAAATACTATCCCTAGATAAGTGTATGAGATAGAGTTTATCCCCTGACTATCCCTAGGGATATCTCCTAGCTATCCCTAGGGATATCCCCTATTTATCCCATTGATCATATCAAATGCAGCAAGGTAAATTCATAGGATAACTTTTTTTTCTCTTATTTGGAGGGATAACCAGCTATTCCTATATTCTCTAGGGAATAAATTGAGGGGATAACTCATGGTTAACCATGGGTTATACCTCTGGTTAACTTTATTCCCAGCTATCCTTCGCTTTTGGGAATAAGAGAGGATATCCTCTGGATATCTCTTTTTATTCCCTATTTCAAACACAGCCTAAGGGATATCCTCTCTTATCTTTCTATTTCAAATACAGCCTAAGATAGTGTTTGGTTCCCAAAAAGCTATTTCTGGATAAATATAAAGGATAGCATTTATCCAGGGGATAACTGAGGAATAACCATTTTTTTAAATAACAACTTTGTCATCAAGAGATAGCTCTAGTTATTCTTGGGTTCCTAAGGAATAAGTTCAGGGGATAACCATATTTAACCATGGGTTATCCCCTGAACTTATTTCCTAGGGAACACAGGAACAATTAAAGTTATCCCTTAATGGCAGAGTTGTAATTTTAAAAAGGTGCTTATTCCCTCAGCTATTCCCTGGATATATGCTATCCTTTAGGTAGTATTTGAAATAGTCCCTAAAAGCCATAACTATAAGGGATAGCTGGGAATAAAGTTAACCAAAGGGATAATCCATGGTTAACCATGGTTAACCAAGGGATATCCCTTCAATTATTCCCTAGAGAATGCAGGAATAGATGGTTATCCCTCCAAATAAGAGTAAAAAAAAAGTTATCCTATGGATTTACCTTTTTGCATTTGATATGATCAATGTGATAGCCAAGGAATATCCCTAGGGATAGCTAGGGGACAAACTCTATCCCGTACACTTATCCTTGGATAATATTTTTTTCTATCAAACACTACCTAATACATTTATCCAGAGATAGCTTTTGTGGAGTCAAACACTACCTAAGGGTTAAGAATAAGAGAAATGACAATAATACTTATAAAGAGGAGTAAGGACTCCAAAAGCCCAGGAAGAAACTAGAGTTTGCCATGAGGATTTATAAGAGAAGACTTGTTGGAAGTTGTAAGGAGAGAGTTTTTTTGGGAGCCAACCGGCGCACCTCCACACCATGGAGGGGGGGTGGCGCGTACACGCTTGGCAGATCAATATTTGGACGCGTCTTGATGTCGCACAGAGTGTGTAGTGTTGTAGGCGTGGTTCCCAGTCTTGGATCGTACCCTGACCCGAAGACGAGAGCTGTGTTTTTAGTTTTTACCCTAACACCAAAAGAGCCTGGCTTCGATGTACAGCTTGGCCCCCTCCCCACTTCCTTTTTTTTTTTTTTTTGTGACTCCGTTTCTTTTTTTGGAACTGGTGGGTGTGGCACGGTGGTGGTGAGTGGTGGCATCACAAGCCGGCCTCGTCCTTCTTGAAACAATGATGGAGGGGATATTACTGCACAACCACTAGAAGTCTAGAAGACAAGTAGAAATTTCAATCATTCGTTTTCTGAAGCTTAAATGTCACCTAGCTACAAATATGACCTGAAGAGCAGTCCTGAATCCCTCCAAGGTTCAGTTTCAAGAAAATTTTATTTATAGGCGCAGTATACAACTGATGTGTCGACATTTTTGATGTCCAGTCCAAATTGCATGGCCAATAAAAATCCGCCATGTGTCTTCATTGTGCAATATCCTATATATCACTATGGATGTAGAAGATCTGAACTCCTAGATCATGGTACTGCATAGTTTAGATACGCAAAAGAACAACCAATAGATGGTTTCCATGATCTTATCTCTAATATTTGTCCACTGAACATCTGTTTCACATCTGGTTAATTAGATGTTTAACTTTAGATAAGGAGAGGGAGAAAAAAGGGAAAAAAAATAAGAAAAAAAATCTTTTTTTCTATAGTTACCAACAAACTAAACTAGCTAGCAATGGATTTCTCTCCCTCTCTTCTTTCTTTAAAAAAAAAAAAAAAATCAAGAGGCCATAATTTCCTATCATTTATTCAATGTACGTATATATTGCATGTGTTAGATCTATTTTTCAGAATTTTACATGAAAGTTAGCTGTAAAATGGTGCGCATTGAAATTTCTTTAACTGCTAATGGATGCATATGTGACTTTATAATACATGATGGAAGAAGCATTAGGCCAAGCCATGCTTTACATTGCCTCGAAGAACATATATCATCCAGTAATTAAATTTCTCTCTATCTCGCACCTAATAAAAAAAAATGTTCCAGAGGAGTAAAAGAACAAAACATCAACAATTTTTTTTTTAATCTTGAGAATGTCTATGAGATCATACCCATCCATGAAAAATATATCCTTTTTAAATAAATAATATGCATATGATACGTCAAATGTTAGCAGAAAAGCCATCTTTTAGATGTTCCTTTATGTATATATACATATATTTAAAAAGATTGATTTTGATACATCACATTAACCATCTCTGGAGATCATTTCATAGGTGAAACGGCTTTACAAATCAGTAGCAAACCTTAAAATTACCCATACATCCCCATATTAGGTGTCATAGAACCATAATTTCAACCATATTTTTAACAGGCCATTAACTCGAGAAGTTTTTCAGGGAAGCAAGAATTATTGAGGCTTTTCAGGGCCTAAACGAAGCATTGATATGAGAACGGTTCGCTTTATTATTATTATTATTATTTGCTTTTGAGGAAGAATGGAGATTGGTTCGTTAACGAACGCCGTTAGAAAAGCGTCTGAGCTGTCGGTATTTCCGAGCTTCTTTTTGCTGCGCCATCGGTTAAAAGACGAGAAGGCAACCGTATCGTGTCGACTTCCTATTGGCTGTCGGTACGTCCAGGTACGGCAAAGAGAATGGCATTTGCGCACGTCCACTTCGCGGGGTGGCCCCGGAACGAGTGCCGTACGTACGGCTGAGCTACGGACACGTGTCGATCTCCGAGGTCGCGGGACGGGGCCATGCATGGTGTCGTGTCGCCTCAAGAACCGCCACCTGGGCAAGACCGCACGAGAAAGCTCGTATATTTTTACCAAAATATCCTTAACATTTGACGTGACTTGGCTTTTAAACATCCACGTGACCATTGCCTATTCATGCATGTGATTTTATTTGAAATGTACGGGACATCTATGCATATACATGCACAATCCCATCAGTACATTCCACCTCATCGTACCATACTTCAATTAATTCCAAAGAAAATGCCCCATGTTGTTAATTACAAAGGTTTCACAGCACAATGATTTCAAAAACTTATACTCTTCTTTCATTGCTTTAATCCATTTTTTTGAATTGAAACCTTGCAGGGTTTGAAGAAAGTTGATATGATCATCTTTCATTATGCCATTATTTTTTCTATGTTCCTGAAGAAACACTATATAATCATCTGGAATAGCATTCTTTTTTTCTCTAGTGGATCACCGCAAAGGTACTTATTCTTAATGCACTTGTTCTTGAGGTTGTCGAGTTTGTACTTCTGAGAGTTGAACAACAATTTCTTATTGTTCTAGAATTGCAACTTGATCATTATCAAAAGCAATTATAGAAATAGAAACTAGCTGCTTTTCAACAAAAGTAGCAGTTTTCAATTCCTCCTCAAAGACAGTCTCTAACTTTATTTCTTCCTCCAAACTCAATATCCTCAAAGAACGTTGCAGTTTCCGTCTCAAAAAATTATCCTTGATTTGGGATCATAAAACTTGTATCCCCTAGATCCCACGTTAGAATTGATGAAGAAAGTAATTTACGAAACCCTCGCCTCGGCCTCGGCCTCTAACTGCAAGTCCCCTCAGCCTCGGACCTCAAGTCCCCTCGGCCTCTGACCTCAAGTCCTCTCGGCTTCCAGCTGCGAGTCCCCTTGACCTCGAACCTCAAGTCCTCTCAGCCTCCAGCTGCAAGTCCCCTCAGCCTTGGACCTTAAGTTCTCTCGGCCTCAGACTTTGTCCCTTCGATCTTCGGCTGCGGATCCCCTCGATCTCGGACCTCAAGTCTCCTTGGCCTCGGACCTCAGGTTTCCTCTACCTCGAGCCGCCTGACATTGCCAGGTGACCCATCATTGTACCTTCTTTAATTTCCTTTTCATCCAATACCATATAAGATATTAGATCAATATGACTTTTAATGTACAAATCTTCTATTACTAAGATCATATTTTAAAAAATATACATAGAAAAGAAAATGATCAGTGGACTCATTCAATAAATTGGCAAGGCTTTATGGGGTCTTCATCAAGTTAGGTGGTTATTAAGTGTTAATCAATGTAAAATAGCTACATTTTGTGTTAGCTATAACTTGAGGGTTTTTGAACAATTGATTTTATTGGGAAGCAAATAGAGTGCCGGTAGGTTCTTTTTATGTTCCGATTAGGTTAGGACAGATGACAACCATGGCACATTGTGTCAAGAGAGATGAGATTAAGAAGCAAATAGGTGAGAATGGTTTAAAATTGAATTGTCTATAGTGTAATCATTATACATTTGATTGGAGACTAATGATTTTAGTAATCTTGCATCCTCTTCGTAACATCATAACTCAAGTTCATGGTCCTGACATATTGGGCAGTGCAATACAATCATGATAAGTCGACGCACATGAAGTAATATCTAATATCTTTTTTTATATAAGTGAGAAAAAGCTCATATAACAACTAGGGGTGTAACTCGGGCTCATGAAACTCGGATTTTCCTCAATCCTAATCCTAACCCTATTTATAAAATGTCAACCCTAACCCTAACCCTATTTGTAAAACCTTAATCCTAACCCTATTTTTAAAAATCGGGTTCGGATTGAGTTTCGGGTTAGAATTCGGGTTAATAGAAAAAATATATGACAATCTGAAACAAACAAGCTTAACATTGCACAAATAAGCTAAAGTTTGAAACAAATAAGCTTTATATTGTACAAACAAGCTGAAGTTTGAAACAAACAAGCTTCACATTTCAAATTATGTCTAAAAATATACATCTTTTACATAAGACTAAACAAAAAAAGTACATTCTTAAACCAAAACATATTCAAAGTAATTCAAATGTTGCATAACATTTCAATAGCCACCATATGCATTGATAAAGTCACCTTTATCCTTTGGAAGCAGAAAATATTGAGACGATATAAAGAGCCAGTTAGAAGACCACATAAGTCTGGTATGAGAGATCTTTTCCAAGTAGCGAGACTGTATTCGACATCCAAAGCTCTCTAATTTTTTACTAATCATCCCTTTCCTAGATGTTTTAATTTTTTGCTCATCACCTCTTCTCAGATGCTTTCATAAAATTTTGGCAATCTTCATATTAGAAGTTACAAATGTCTCAAAGAAGATAATTAAAAAAAATAAAGATACTAGTTTGGCCCATCAACATTACATGATAAAATGCAATGGTTAAAGGTATATTACTCATTTTAAAAGGTAATAAAGATTCCGATGGAATGTTCATACCAAGAATCATCACTTTTACAAAATTATTGTCAGCTCTACATACTTTAAACCTAACAAACAAGGCTAAATCATCACTTCCACAACACCAGTGGGCCTGCTGCTTGTGGCTTTGCGGGTTCGAATTTTCTCGGGTTCGGGTTGACTACAACCCTAACCCGGTCCAAGTTGCAAATCGGTCCGGGTTCAATCCGGATCCTTCGGGTTCGGGTTAAGTAAATTAGAGTTTGAGTACTGCTGCAAATTGGGTTCTTCGGGCAGGATTCGGGTTGAACCCGGCCTAAGTTGCACCCCTAATAACAACTATTGTTGAAAAATCTTAATATAATGGAAATCACAAATAAAAAAATGCACTTTAGTTTTGCCTTGATAAAATATGAAATGCATATGATTACATCTATGAATTTAGGTTCATCATTTAATTACTGCAAACAAAGTTCTTGGCTCTACATAGTCATGGTTTGGTACCATAGTGTTTGACCAATTTAATGTATTGCTATAATTTATGCCAATTGCATCAATACCTTTATGTCGCATGATTGAAGTAATTTTCATAAATATAAATAAAAAATTTATTTTGCATTTCAATTTATTTTGAAATAATCTTAATCGAAAGCTATTAAAACTATAGATTTAGATTTCTCCTCATTTCTTTAAAAAAAAAAAGCTATCAAATGTGAAATATATTTTGAGTGATGACAAACACTAATTTGGTAAGTTGATGATTAGCCATTCCAATTTATGTCGTATTAAGTTTTGTAAGTTGCAACACATGTAGAAGAAGCATTGGTTTTAGTTTTAATAAAATAATTTTTATGGTACTTTTGATGGTACATAATGTCATAACTAATGATAACTTTAAAATTATATAGGTATTGTATAAGAAAATAAGATATTGCATGATGGATTTGAATAATTAAAACTAAAGTTTTATTTTAATAATAATAATAACAATAATATAGAGGAACCCTGGTTTGAATAAAATTTATTTCTCTAGCATCGTTTATGGCAGTTTATTTAGCCCCTGCCCCGCCTTGCAGCTGTCAGTGGAAGCAAAGAAAAATAAAATAAAATAAAAAGGCATCGGTATGACCAGGCTACGAGTTCATAATTTGTCATGTCGATGAACATGATTTATTTCGATATTGTTGATATGGGTCAAGTCTACGGATGTGACTCCTGACCAAATAATAGTAGGCACTGAATTGTAACTGTCAATGTATAGTACCCCAGATCCCATTTTGTCAGAAGCAAACGTGTAGATTAGGCATTATATTTGTAAATGTTATTGTCAAAGCAAAGGTGGTGGTCGACCTGTACTTGAAATAAGATAAATTCTTTCATATTTTCTTTTCATGCTGTTTGCAAGTAATTTCATAAATAATAATAATTTTAAAAACATATGAACACCATATAAGCATAAGGACGCTGTTTGATGAAATTCAATGTCTAGGATGAAAATTTTATTTTTAAAAATAATAAAATATGATAATTAAATTCTTAAAATAATTAATTTTATTCTTATTTAAATTTAAAGGTTGTTAATTAGATTGGAAGATAGATATGTTCATTTTTTTTATTCTTTTTTCGTTAGTAGAGAGAATTTTAGATAATTTTACTAATTGAAGGAGATAAAAAAAAAAAAAAAAAAAGTCTAACACAATACCAATTAGTATGGGGCCTTCAAGCTTTGATTGATAGCCTCATTGTTGGAGTTAAGTAGGACCAGTATACATATTTTTATCTTAAAACCCATCTCGAATTTATTTATGTATATTTTTTTTTAAAATATATAAAATTTTAAATTATTTTTAAATATATTTTTTTAAAGAAATAGAGGCGAAGAAGAATAATTAGCGAGACATAAGATAAGGTATGGGGACAAAGAGATAAAACTAGACTTCTTTCATTGCTATTTTTGGGTGAGTGCTCCTAACTTTCTTGATTAAATTATACTAAACTAGTGATTTAACCTTTTAATTTTTTTACCACTTATAAAATGAGATAACTCTCTTATCCGACCCTTTGAACATTTCCCACACTCCATCTCAGTATCCTCAAAATCATCTCTATGAGTTCAGGTTTGAAATATCTTAGGCCTAGTTTCAATGTAGGATAGACATTCGAGTGAGTGTTATCTTAA